>LZPO01056323.1:10719-22426 GCA_001675575.1 Neotoma lepida
CCCTCCCCCTGCATCAAGGCTGCACAAGGAGTCCCACCATAGGTAGTGGGCTCCAAAAAACCCACTTACGCACCAGGGATGGATTCTGATCCTACCGCCAACCCACCCCCCAAGCAGACCAAGCTACACAACTGTTTTGCCATGCAGAGGGTCCAGTCCAGTCCCATTCAGGCTCCACAGCCATTGATCCAACTTTCATGAGTTCCCACTAATTTGATTTGGTCATCTCTGCAGGTTTCTCCATATCTTGATGCATTTGCTCATAAAATCCCTCTTCTCTCTGCCCAATTGGACTCCCAGACCTCTGTGTGATGCCTGGCTGTGGATCTCTGCATCTGNTTNCATCAGTCACTGGAGAAAAGCTCTGTGATGACAGTTAGGGTATTCACTAATCTGATCACTGGGGCAAGCCAGTTCAGTTCATGCCTTCTCTCCACTATTTCTACTAGTCCAAGCTAGGGTCATCTTTGGGGATTCCTGGGAACTTCCTTAACACCAAGTTTCTCTCTATCTCCATGATGTCTCCCTATNTCATGGTATCTCGTTCATTTCTTTCTCCATCCCTGTTCCAGCTCGACCATCCAGTTCCCTTATGTTCTCATCCTGTATCCCTTACCCTCCATTGCTCACCCCTCATCCCCAGTTTACTCATGGAAAGGGAAGCATGGATCACCTTGGGAAGGGGGAATAGATGTAAAATTAATAAAAGCAAAATATGGAATATAATTGCTTAATTATATTTCTCTAAACATCATTTTTTAAATTTTTCACTTTAAACATTTATACTATTTTTCTTACAATGTGTTTTTGATATGTTATAAACTCCACATAAAATATTGGTACTGTATTCTCTTCTGATAGTCAAGTAGTGTTAACAACAGTTATAAACAAAAACTCTGCATATCTTTTAAATTCTCCCTGGATGTGTATAAATAATAAGTATGTATGTGATATGTGTGCATGCTCATGGGTATTCATGTTCCTGTGTGTGAGTTTAGGCATGTATGTATAATGTATGCAGAGGCCAGAGTCTACCTTGAGTGTTACCTTTCATCTTGTTTAAGATAAGGACTCTCTTCACTGTTACCATTTTGCTCTTAAAGGTAGGTACTTTGTGAGCTTTTAGGGAGTCTCCTGTCTCTCCTCTCACCTTGACATAGAAGCACTAAGATTTCAGTGGCATTGCTGTGCCAACATTTATGTGGATTCTAAGGATTTGAATATTTAGCTCTGTGCCTAAGTGACAGGTACTTTACCATTGAGCCATCTCCTTAGACTAAAATTCAACATCTCTTTAATTTACCAATTTTGGAACTTTCCAGTGTGTGAGTGTGTGTGTGTCTGTGTGTGTGTCTGTGTCTCTCTCTCTCTCTCTCTGTGTGTGTGTGTGTGTGTGTGTGTGTGTTTGTCTCTAGGTCCTCTCTTAAGAAACTTATCATTTCTGAAGTACAAAGTTAGGATTTTTCTCAGGTTTTGACTAATTGAAAATGTCTTTATTTAGCCTATATTTAAAAATGATAATTTCTGGTGAATGTACAATTCTATGCTGATAGTTTTTATTCTGTATCCATATATCAAACATATCACATATTATTATCTTGTGGTTTGCATAATTTCTATATGAGTCCATTGCAATTCTGATCTCTCTTCTTTTTTAGGTAAAATTTNATTGCATCTTTTTCTTAACTTTAAAGATGTACAATTTTTTATCTTTGATTTGTCATCCTATGGCTTTAACATATCCAAGTATATTTGTCTGGGGATTCAAACTCCTTGTGTTGTTTGTAGAACAAGAAGATTGTCTTCTTGAATCTGAGTTTTTACATCTTTCATCATTTTCTAAAACACCCAACAGTCCCTATTCCAATATTCTTTCTGCCATTTTTGTTTTTTCTCCTTCTCAGCCTCCAATAGCATATTAGTAACAGTGTAAAAATATTGCTACTGTATTCATGTTTTCTGTAGAGATGTTTGAAGGTTTCTTGGATGGATGTTTTTATTTCTATTTAATTTTAACCAATTTTTATTGGCNCATCTATAAATCTATCAGTTCTTTTCACAACCATGTTAAACCTACTGATGAGCTGATTGAAGGGATTTTTTTATCTTAAATCACAATTTTGTGTTTCTTCAATTTTTAATTTTCACTTGACTCTGTCTTACAGTCTGATTCCTTGTAATGAAATTCTCAAGATGTCCTGTGTGCTGTCTACTTTTGTAGTCACCTCAGGAACACGTAGTAATAGGTATCTCTAATTTGTATTTTATATTTCCAAGACTGAGATGTTTAAATCTGCTTCAAATAGTTTATTTGATTTCTCGTTTAATGGAAAATTTTTCATTTTTCCCATTTTAGAAAGAATAGTAGTCACAAGTCAAATCTTTTCTGTCTAGGTCATTTTTGACCTGAGCAGGCTATATGTATCATTCCAGAGTTTGCCGATCTAGTAAACCCTTTAGTTGGTTTTCATTACCTTCACAGCACTACAGATTTTAAATTCTTCTATTGGTTGAGTATTGTCACCCAGTGTGTAGAATGGTATTTGTGACATGGAGCCATTTTCCTTAAAACATACAAACAAAAAATCTTTATCCTCAATTTTCCTTTCTACTTGCCAGGATTTGTGGAGTGGCATTTCCTTCCATAATCNTCCTTTCTGTGGTGTGGACTTGTGTGTGTGTATCACATCCTTCTCAGTGATAAGCATGTGGTATGAGGAAGGACTTTGTTTCCTCTTTATACCTGTTGTAGTTTTTCTGATTATAATACTTAAAGATGAATCTTTCNCCATGGTTGAAGCAAGGACTCAGCAGTTGAGGGTGCTGGCTGCTCGCCCAGAGGACCTTGATTAACTTCCCTGCACTCTCATGGCATTTCCAGATCCAGGGATCCAGCATACTCCTCTGGCTTTCATGAGCACTAAGAACATATGCAGTGGGCTTCCATACATGAGGGCAAAACACTCAAAACACAAAATAAATAAATCTTTAAAACAGTGTATCCATTCTCTATTTTTTCTTTCCTGTATCTCTTTAAGTATTAGTTTTCTCTATTTCATCTATTGCCATGAAATATAATGTACAGCTTTTTATTTTGTTTTTCCCTTTTTCACTCACATTATTATTTATAAATACAGTTTTGTCAGTAAATTCTCAGTGAATAGTTATTGTTATTGAATCAATTAGAGCAACTGTAGGAATTTTAAACACTGTATCTGTCTGGCTGTATTGATATTTAATTTTCATTCATGATAATGTCTGTATAGACTGAAAAAACACAGACAAAAAGCATTCTCATTTTTATATTGTAGGAAGTACATAATTATTTTTATCAACTCTTTGTGATTGAAAAAGTATAATAGTTATGACTCAACTTTCTTCCGGGTTTTTTTTTTTAAATGAAAATAGAGTATTCTCTTATAAAATACATCCCGACCAATTTGCCCTCCCTCCACTCTTCCCAGCTTTCTGCCCCCCTCCCATCTCCCCCAGACCTACCCCCACTTCAGAAAAGAGCAGGCCTCCAAGAGTTGACAGCCAAATAGGACAAAACAAGATACAATAAGTCAAGGTAAAAATCATCATATTAAGTCTGGGCAAGGCAACCCAATAGGAGGAAAAGGGTCCCAAGAGCAGGAAAAAGAGAGATACACCTGCTCCCACTCTTAGGAGTACCAGGAAAACACCAAGCTAACAGCCATAACATATTGGCAGAGGAGTAGATGTAGATCCATACAGGCCTCATGCTTGCCATTTCAGTATCTGGGAGCCCAGATGAGCCCTGTTTATTTGACTTGGTTGGTCATCTTGTCCTGGTATCCTCCAACCCCTTTGCCTCCTAAAATCTTTCCTCCCCTTCTTCTACAGGGTTTCCTGATCTCTTGGNGGAGGAATATGATGGAGGTCTTCAAGATAGAAATATTTTCACATAATGTCTGGCTGTGGGTCTCTTCATCCACTGCCATCTACTGCCAGAGGTAGCTTCTCTGATAATGACTGGACAAGGCACTTATCTATGAGTATAGCAGAATACCACTAGGAATTATTTCATTGATTTTGCTTTGTTTTGTTTTATTTTTTTTTCCATNCATGTTTGTTTCTTCTCTAGGTCTCTGGGCTACCAATCTCTAAAGCCTGATTTTCCAGGAAGTGTAGGGCATGAACTACCTCTGGTGGAANGGCCTCAAGTTAAAGCAAACATTGGGTGGCCACTCCCAGGAGTTCTGCACCACCATTCCCCAGCACATCTTGCAGTCAGGACAGATTGTAGGTTGAGAGTTTTGTAGCTGGGTTAGGATGCAGGTTTTTCTTTCCCTGGCTTGCAGAGCATCTTCTTGTAGCAAAGAGACTAGGATTTTGGATTAAGTCTCCAACCTACCTCTATGTTCAATTAGTTGTATGGATATTGCCTACTGCNGTTCCAAAACCACTTTTCAGANAGCTACCTCCTGCCTTACCATCAGCCTGGATTGTTTAGGGATCTTCNCAGGACTCCTTCGCAAACAACTCGACTAAATGCAACACAGTCCCACCATAGGAAGGCTTCTTTGGCTACAAAAGATAGCCAGTTCAGACTTCGTATCTTTCAACACTAGGAGTCCTCACTAAGGTCACCCTCATAGATTNGAAAAAGTTTCCACTACACTGGGTTTCTTTTTTAAAATGTATTTATTTATTATGTATGCAGTGTTCTCCCTGAATGTATGCCTGCAGACCAGAAGAGGGCAACAGATTTCATTACAGATGGTTGTGAGCCACCATGTGGTTGCTGGGAATTGAACTCAGGACCTCTGGAAGAACAGCCAGTGNTCTTAACCTCTGAGCTATCTCTCCAGCCTTACACTAGGTTTTTATACCATCTGCCATGTGCCTCANTTCTGTCTCTCCCTGCACTCCCTCAATCCCTTCATGTGCCCACTTAATACTTTCCATTCCTATCCCCATCTGCCCCAGTCTACCCACCAAATGTATTATATTTCCCTTTCTAGGCCTATCAATTCTGGCCATCACTGCCTGCACTCTCTTCCTCCACCTCATCTCCACTATGTGATACTCCTACACAGGCTCCCAGCTTCCTNCAGTCTGTCCATAAAATCTATTCTATTTCCTCTTCTCAGAGAGATCCATGCACTCCCCCTTGACCCCTCGTCTTTACCTGACCTCTCTGGGTCTGTGGATTGTAGCTTGTATATCATTTCCTTAATGGCTAATATCTACTTATAAGTGAGTACATACCAGATTTGTCTTTCTGGGTTTGCATTGTGGCATACAGAAAAATTTTTTAGATCCACCCTTTTGCCTGCAAATTTCATTNTATCATTTTTTTTAACAGCTAAGAAATACTCCACTGTGTAAATATACCACATTTTCTTTATCCATTCTTCTGCTAGGGGCCATCTAATTTCTTCCAGTTTCTGGCTATTATGAATAAAACCCCAATGAACATGGTTGTGCAAGTATCATTGTGGTAGGATACATCATCCTTTGGGTACATGCCCAGGAGTAGTATAGCTGGATCTTGACAGATCAATTCCCAATTTTCTGAGGAACCACTATGTTGATTTCCATAGTAGCTGTACAAGTTTGTACTCACACAAGAAATGGAGGAGTATTCTCCCAACACAACTGAAGATGGTAATCCATGCTTCACATCCTCACCACATGAGCTGNCACTTGTGTTAATGGTCTTAGGCATTCTGACAGGTGTAAGTCAAAATCTCAGGTAAGTTTTCATTTGCATTTTCTGATGGCTAAAGATATTGAACATTTAAGTGTTGCTCAGTCATTTACAATTCTTCTTTTAGGAATTCTCTATTTATAACTGTACCCCATTTTTAATTGGATTGTAAGAATTTTTGTATCTAATTTCTTGAGTTTTTATGTATTTTGGATATTAGACCTCTATCAGTTGTGGAGTTGGTAAAAATATTTTCTTATTCAATAGGCTGACTTTTTGTCTGATTGATGGGGTACCCTTTGCCTAACAGAAGCTTTTCAGGTTCATGAAGTCATATTTATTAATTGTGGATCTTAGTGCCTCTGCTACTAGTGTTATGGTCAAAAAGATTTCTTCTGTGCCAATACATTCAATATTTGTCCCCACTTTATATTCTATTGGGTTCATGTGTAGGGTTTTATATTGAGATCTTTGATCCATTTGGCCTTGAATTTAGTGCAAGATGATAAAAATGTAGCTATTTGCATTCTTCTACATTCAGTCATCCAGTTTTACCACCATCATTTGTTTAAGATGCTTCCTTTTTTCCAGTGTGTACTTCTGGCTTCTTCATAAAAAAATCAAATGTCTTTATGTGTATTAATGTATATCTAGGTTTTCAACTTGATTCCATTGATCAACATGTCTGTTTTTATGCCAGTACCATGTANTTTTTATTACTATAGCTCTGTAATAGAACTTCAAATCAGGGATGATGNTACCTCCAGCAGTTCTTTTATAGTCCAGCATTGTTGGATTTGATGGGGATTGCATTGAATCTATAGAGTGCTATAGTTAGGATGCCAATTTTTACTATATGAATCCTACCAATCCATGAACATGGGAGATATTTCCATCTTCTGATGTCTTATTCAATGTCTTTCTCAAAAGGCTTTGTATTATAATCATAAAAATATTTATCTTGCTTAGCTACAGCTATCCCAAGATATTTTATATTATTTTAGGCTATCAAGAAGGTTGTTTTTTTTCCTTGATTTCTTTCTCAATTTGTTATTTGTGTATAGGAGGGCTATTAATAATTTTTAGTTACTGTTGCATCCAGCTACTTTGTTGAAATTATATAGGAACTGTAGGAATTCCTTAGGGCAATTTTTAGGGTCACTAATGTATACTACCATGTTATCTACAAGTAATGATACTTTGAATTATTCCTTTCCAATTTCTATCCCTTAAATCTCCTTCAGTTGTCCTACTGCTCTAGTTAAATCTTCAAGTACTATATTGAATAGATATGTTGAGAGGACAG
This sequence comes from Neotoma lepida, assembly GCA_001675575.1. NCBI lineage: Eukaryota > Metazoa > Chordata > Mammalia > Rodentia > Cricetidae > Neotoma > Neotoma lepida. The sequence goes on from LZPO01056323.1 coordinate 17,703, forward strand.
CCTTGTCTTGTTAATGATTTCAGTGGAATTGCACTGAGTTTCTCTCCATATAATTTTATGTTTCCCATAAGCTTGCTGTAAACTTCCTTTACCATGTTTAGGTATGTTCCTTGTCTCCCTAATCTCTCCAGGACTTTTATTATGAAGGGATGCTGGATTTTGTCAAAGGCTCTGGGGGCACCTAATGAGATGATCATGTGTTTATTTCAATTTATTTGTATAGTGGGTTAAATTAACTGGTTTTTGTATGTTGAAACATCACTGCATGTCTGGGTTGAAATCTACTTGACCATAGTAGATGATTTTTTTCAATGAATCTTAGATTTAGTTTGCAAATATTTTATTGAGTACTTTATCATCTATGTTCATAAGGTAAACTGGTCTGTAATTCTCTTTCTTTGTTGTCTTTATGTAGTTTGGGTATCAGGGTAATTGTGGCCTCAGGAAATGAATTGGGCAGCAATCCTTCTGTTTCTATTTTATGAAATAATTTGAGGAGCATGGGTATTAACTCTTCTTTGAAAGTCTGGTGGAATTCGACGCTGAAACTATTTGGCCTAAAGCTCCAAAGCTTTTTTCTTTTTGGTTGGAAGACTTTTAATGACTGCTTTTATTTCACTAAGGCTTATGGGTTTATTTACATTGTTTATCTTTCCCTTTTTTAACTTTCATGAGGGGTGCCTATTGAGGAAATTATCTGTTTCTTTTAGATTTTNCAATTTGTTTGAGTACAGGTTTTTAAAGTAGATCCTTATGATTGTGTGGATTTCCTTGGTGTATGTTATTATGCTTCCCTTTTCATTTCTGATTTTATTAATTTGGATGTTCTGTGTCTTTTAGTTAGTTTGAATAAGGTTTTGTCTATCTTGTTTATTTTCTCAAAAAAAAAACAACTATTTGTTTCATTGGTTCTTTGTATTGTTCTCTTTTGTTGTTTCTATTTTATTGATTNCAGCTCTCACTTTATTATTTACTGATTACTCCTCTTGGATGTGCTTAACTTGTTTTGTTCTAGGATTTTCAGCCATTCTAAGTTGCTAGTATAAGATCTTTACAATTTTTTATGTATACACTTAGTGCTATGAACTCTCTTTCACTTTCACTATCTCATATAAGTTTGAGTATGTAGTATCTTCATTTTTATTGAATTCTAGAAAGTGTTTCATTTCATTATCTGTCTTGACCCCTTCTTTTCAATCAGTAGAGAGTTGTGCAGTTTCCATGAGTTTGTAAGCATTCTGTTATTTCTGTTTTTCTTGATATCCAGCTTTAATACATGTAGGTCTGATAAATACAAGGAGTTCTTTCAATTTTCTTGTAGCTATTGAGAGTTGCTTTGTGTCTGAGTATGTGGTCAATTTTGGAGAAAGTTCCTTGAGGTGCTGAGTATATTGAAGGTATATTCTTTTGAGTTTGGATGGAGTGTTCCATAAATATCTATTAGGTTTATTTGGTTTGCAATGTCAGTTAGCTCCAGCATTTCACTCTTTAATTTTTGTATGGATGACCTGTCTGTTAATGAGTGAGGCATTGAAGTCTGCTACTGTCAGTGCATGGAGGTCAATATGTGATATAAATTACAGTAGTCTTGCCTTTATCACCTTGGTTGCCCTTGTGTTTGGGGCATAGATACCAAGATTTGAAATGCCATGTTGATATAATTTTGCTTTGATGAATATATAGTATCATTCCCCATCTCTTTTGATTATTTTTTGTTTGAAGTCTATTTTGTTAGATAATGAATGTCCACACCAGCTTGCTTCTTAGGTTCATTTGCTTGTAATATCTTTTTCCAACTCTTTACCCNAAGGTAATGTCTATTCTTGATGTTGAGGTATGTTTCTTGTATATAACAGAAAGATGGATCCTGTTTATTTCATCCATTTTGTAAATCTATGTCTTTTTCTTGCAAATTTAGCCAAATGACATTGAGAGATATCAATGACCAATGATTGTTGATTCCTGTTACTTTGGTGGTGGTGGTGGTAGTGGCAGTGATAGTGTGTGTGTGTGTGTATATATATATATATATGCATGTGTGTGTGTCTGTGTGTGTCTGTGTGTATCTGTGTGTGTGTGTGTGACTGTGAGTGTGTGTGTGTGTGTGTGTGCTTCTACTGTGGAACAATCCTTTTCTAAACTATGAATATGTATTACTTTCATGGGTTAATAAAAAAATGATAGACCAGTAGCTGGGCAGGAAGTTAAAAGACAAAGACAATCTGAGAATGCTGGAAAGGAGAAGGCTGGAGCCAGGAGTCACAAGCCAGATACATAGGAAGAAAGATGAGAATGTCNAACTAAGAAAAGGTATCAAGTCATGTGGCTAAACATAAATAAGAATTATGGGTTAAGTGTAAGAGCTAGTTATTAATAAGCCTGAGCTACCANCCAAACATTTATAAGTAATATTAAGCCTCTGAAGTTTTACCGGAACTGACAAGTAGGACAGAACCCTCCTGTTACATAAGGTGTCTGTCGTGGAGCCACATAAGACCTGAGAAAGCTTAAAAATGGTTCTGAATGCACAGAAACAGAGTTGCACTGGGCTTCCTATCTCACAGTCTCATGCCAGCAGCAGGATAGAGATGCATCTCCCAACAGCTGCCTGCAAGATAGAACCAGCTGCCAGCCACCATGAGCTAAGTGGTGTGACAGGTTTCCAGTCTCTCAAGTGGGCTGCAGTACATAGAGGCTTTTCCCAGCCCCTGCCTATGGGCTTAAACTATCAGCACAAACTCTGCCAGCATAATGCATGGTAGCTTAGGGTTTTGCTCATGAAAATAAAAAAAATGTTACAAATACACAGTAACAAGGACAGATTCAGACAAAAACAAACAAACATACAAACAAAAAACTTCTAAATGAGTTACAGTGTGTTAAAAAATATATGTAGGCTTAAAAGAAAAAAATGTTGAAGGAAGTCCTTAAAGAGGAAATAGAGTAATAAAAAATATAATAAACCACATAAAGATGGAAAATACAGAGTCTAGATATTGTACATTATTGTTTTATCTTTAAATTTTTTGATGGCTAATGAAGAAATGATAACTTCTGAGAGACATTTGATTATGAAAGCTGCTAGATTAAACCAGCTTATATATTTTAAAAATATCTTGACTTCAAAATTAAGTCAAAAGTTATTTTACTCTGGGAAAGAGGTTCTGCTTTTATTTCCACAGGAAATGAGAAGGTGTGGATTCATTCCTAGTTTAAAAAAATCAGGTTTGATAGAGGAAGACCCCCTGAAAAATCTCCAGTGGGAATGGTTGGCCCAGATGTTCCAACATTTCAGAGTGCCTCTGTTGCAGTTCCTTCAGAGTTCTGCATCAGATCAGCTTCAAGGCTGCTGGCTGAGATGATCCAGCTATGCAAAATACTCCNTTAAGGACTTCACCACAGTTCTNAATTTTCTCAGGGTTCTCATAAGATTATCAGTGCCCCTAAGCAACAGGAAGTAGTCTAGAGAACTATGCCCACATTCTCAAATAAGAGATTATGGATGTTTGCCTTTGTTTAGGGAGTTGGTTACAATTGTTATTGGTCACAATCTCTTTCTAAAAGAAGAAAGGGGGAATGTGATATAGAAATGATGGGGAAGAGGGTAAATTATTATGATAGGGAACAAAGGTATATTATTGAATTTACTTTAATCCAAAAAACAACCATTAATCTTACATATTTTATATTAGTATGGATTTTGGTTTATTGGTACAAATTTAAAGTTATTTTATTATTTTATTATACTGTATTGATATTTTTACTCTTGTTTAGGATATAATGTTTATGCAGTTCATTTAAAAATGTAATATACAATTAAGATACACAGATTAATAATCTATAATAGCAAACTTATAGTCATGTTAGGTATGTTTTCAAGATCTTACAGAGGTATATTTTAGATAGATAGGCAGTCTTCAAACAATTCAAAAACCTACAGAATATGGTATTTAAAATGTTTTAAGAACTTAGACTGCTCTCAATAGTGAGATACATCTGCACTAATTATTTTAAAGAGGATGGTGAACATAGAAGAAACTCCACATTGAGTTTGTTTTCTTTATGGCAAAAACCAGCCATGTGGACAAAGAAATTGCCCTTGCCTCAAGTGTTGACAATAAGTATGCTATGCAATCTGGACAGGCAGGACACAAAGAAAAGTGACTATCAAACTTTGCCAAGACAGGGTAAGACAATCCTTCAAATTTTCCTGCTCCCNAAAAAAGGTCTGTCAGAAATCCTAAGCCTTTAAGCCAGAGTTTGATGCTCCAACCTTACAGACAAACTTTGGGTGACTGCCCAGGCAGCTTGAGGTCTCTGTCATTAGCTAACATTTCACCCTTCTGGGGTCTTTGATGGAGTTGAAGACTAAATATTTATGATTATAGTTTTCCTTAGTTAAATTAGAAAATAATTTAGATACAAAACTGTAGACTCACCAAGATAAGGAAGATAATTAAGCATTGTCTCTAATTTTGCCAAATGTAAATGGATTAGATAGTGTTACTGCAATTCTTACTTGTTTTTGTTGTATATAGTATTATTATGTTAAAGTGGAAACTTTCCTTTTTAATTAGACAAAAAAGGAGAAATGCTGTGAAATAATCCTTTTCTACACTATGAATATGTATTACTCTCATTGGTAAATTAAAAAGCTGACAGGCCAGTAGCTATGCAGGAAGTTAGGTGACAAACCCAAACTGAGAATGCTGGGAAGGAGAAGC
>LZPO01056324.1:5505-16752 GCA_001675575.1 Neotoma lepida
CTTGGGTGGGAGGATGCATGCATGCAAGCATTCAGCTTCTTTTTATGTATCAAATACCATTCTGTGGTCCCAATATCATTGACCACTTTATGTGTGACTTGTTTCCATTGTTGAAACTGGCCTGCACAGACACACATATCTTGGGTCTCTTAGTCATTCTCAACAGTGGGGTGATGTGTGTATCCATTTTCCTTATTCTCATTGCTTCCTATGTAGTAATCCTCTGCTCCCTCAAGTCTTATAGCTCTGAAGGGTGACGCAAAGCCCTCTCCACATGTAGCTCACACTTCACAGTGGTTGTGTTGTTCTTTGTGCCATGTATTTTTTTATATATGAGGCCTGTGGTGACATTTCCAATAGACAAAGCAATGGCTGTGTCCTTTACTGTTGTTGAGCCAATGTTAAATCCCTTGATCTACACCTTGAGAAATGCAGAGGTNAAAAGTGCTCTGAAGAACATGTGCACAAAGTTGGGGCCAAGGGATGCCATTAACTGTTAAGACACGAAGAAATATTTCCTACAAAGACAGTGAAGATCTACTCCTCCCACTAATTCCAGTCCTTTAGGGACAAGCNATCCAGGAGCATCTTTTGAATTTAAAAGTTCAGATAAATGTATATTTTAGCAACTGTCTAGTTTCCAGCACACTCCACCAAGATATTTTACGATACACATCCTTCCTCACAAGGAAGTACACACACACACACACACACTCATACACTCGAACACACCTGCATTTTGAACAGTATAAAGCTCCTCATTTTAATGTTCTAACTTCTTTTCCTCTTCTCTGCTGGGAGGTTTTACTTGACTGCCTTCCCATGGCTTCTTCAGGTTCCTAGTGAATTCCTACTTGAAAAGAAAAGTGAAGTATCTCTTGGTTTTTTGATCCATTGCCATTGTTTATTCTTCACTTCTATATCCAGGTGGTATCCTTAGGATTCGTGATGAAAAACTGTTCTTCACAATATCGCTTGGATTCTACAGTCTTCAGCCTCACAAGCTGTAATCTTTGGGACCATATGGGTTACATTCACCTCTATGTGTTGGAATCCCATCAATGCAAACATTCCTAGTTGTCAAGTGCATTCTTGTGAATACTGGTGATGGAATTAAAGTCTAAAAAAGACTTAGAGACCTACATGTTCACAAATAAACAAGAAGAAAATATTGAAAGGATCAATATATCTAAATGCGTTAGGAAACCAAATCCCCGAGTTTGCATGCTGCCTTTCAGGAAACATTTTCAGATTACTAGTGTGCTATTTTAATAAGAGACCTCTTGTTTTATTTAGNGAAGAAAGCAGAAGGGATGCTTCCTAGTTGACTGGCGTTATTTTAGAATCATGTGTCCTTATCTTGAAGTTAGGTATTCTTTACAGAACTCTGTATCGTTTGGTTGTAGCATGATGTATTTACTGTTATATTCAAGATTCAGGCTTCCAGAAACAAANGGTGTTTGTTTCCTTTAAGGTTCTACTATGATAATATTAGGGAGACATATTTCGTATTTTACACTGTTATGATGGGGTGCATGGTGATCCTCAGGCCCTAGATAATTTAGGATCACATTTTCTTAAAGCAAATGTAATGATAATGTGACATTAAATTGGAGGATCAGTTATGGAATTAAAATATTTGAGTTAGAACATTCAGTTGTAAAATGTATTTGTTTAATGGGCATTTTAACCCCAATGAACATCAAATATCTTCAGTAAAGACAGTATTCCTTTTCAGTTATTCATCACAGAGGGTGGGCAAAGTTTGATGTTTCAGAGGCTCTTCTAGGAGCTGTATATAAAATAGTGGATAAGAGAATGCTGTGTTATGGTTTGGAGCTCGTATTTTAAGGCAGGAGGCAATTTATAACAATTCAAGTTAAAAACTTGCAGTGCACTTGCTGCTTCTCACAAGATGCCTTTGAAGTGCTGCAGAGCTGTGGGGGAGGGGCTTTCAGGGGGACTTCTATATTAAGATATTAAAGATGCAATATAATTCTCTAAAGGCAAATTTATGGGAATAATAGGGTAGGCAAAATAGGGAAGGCTATTAGAAACAAACCTAAAGGGAACAAGATAGAAATAGCAGTATATGCTAGTGTGTGACAGTGATCAAAGCCAAAGTGAGGTTAGAAATAAGGNTGAGTGCTGGTTAGAAAATTCTATTATTTTTGAATCCTTAAATTCAAGCACAACATAGATATCATACTGACTTAATCCACTACAATTAAAAATAAAATGTTTCATGTATTTCCAGATAGCTTTAGAAATTGGCATTAAAAAATTTATATATTGCTTATATTTATTCTTTNACATTTCAATAAGGNGGATATGTAACACAAATCTTAAAAGGTCTTATTAATTGAAAACCTGGAGCCAGATATTGGGGTGAATGCTGAAAGATCAGAGTAACAGAACGAGCCACAGCCAACCTCACCTCGCCAACCAACTCTTCAGCCGATCCTGTGTCCTCAGAGTGGAAGCCTCTGAGTCCTCACACAAAAGTGTCTCCACTGAACTGCTGCTAAAAAGCCTTCTAGGAAATCCTCAGTCCAAGAGCCTCTGAGTCCTCACCCAAACGGGTCTTAGTTGAACTGCTTAGAAGCCTCTAGGTCCTGGTCCGCACACCTTATATACCTTTCTGCTTCCTGCCATCACTTCCTGGGATTTCCCAAGCAAAGACATGAGATCTCAAGTCCTGGGATTAAAGTTGTGTACCACCACTGCCTGACTCTGTTTCCAGTGTGGCCTTGGACTCACNGAGATCCAGATGGATCTCTGCCTTCAGAGTTTTAGGATTGAGGGTGTCTGCCACCACTGTCAGACCTATGTCTGTTTTATTTGTTAGTGCACAAATAAAATGTCACCACAGGAATGTGTTTCNTTATAATAATATTTTACATTTTATTACATAGATGAGCTTTGCTGATCACTCTTACTGAAATTATGACAGGTCTTTTGTTAGTATAATTTCCAAAATTTCTTCTCTCCTATGTTCTGTATATCCACTGAATTAATTCACATTAGGCTGACTCATTAAACACATTATTTAACAGCTGAACATCTTATTTTTTCCAATCTTCTTGACTTCTAGGACAAACTTTGACTTGGTGGTAAAAAATAAGAACTTACTACTGTTGATAATTACTGATGAAATTATATATTAAAATATACAAACATCAACATGATTTGTGCTTTTCAAAAAGGCACAATGTAAGAATACAGAGCTAATCTCATGAGTTCACCATCCAACCACCTATGTGCCCCTTCCTACCTGCTTCTCTACATTAATTACCTGTGTCCCAAATGAAAGCTGATTAAATTCCTTTTCCTGGGTAGTGCTCCTCTATCTCTTATCTCAAAGTACTTATCCTGTTGACTTCATCTTCAACACATATCCGGAATGATGTCACTTTTAATCCTTTTCCAGCTGTTATCTCATGTCAAACCACTATCATATTTTNCCTGGGTGATTGTNATTGCTTCCTAGATAGATTCCCTGCTTTGATATTAATATTCTCTGAGTCTAATATTTGATCCTCAACACAGAACACAGAGATGGTTATCTTTCAAATTCATAAATATGATCAAACTGTACATCCTTGATTCTTAGGGTAAGAGCCATAATATAGTTACGTGATTATCTTTCTGAAATCTGTTAAATTGATCTGTCCATGCAAGTCACTATCTTCTTATATGCATTTTACATAAGCTACTGTGACTATCTGGAATACCTGTCAGTTTCTACTTGTATGACTATTTGTATTCACTCTATGTTATATAATAGGATTAACTGACACATTGGATATTATGTGCAAGACATGAACGTGTAATTTGCTTTTCTTGACTTCATACCCTATCATGTTTGTGTCTCCAAGTTCTCCTTCAGTGTGAGGGAAAAGGTAGTATGTCTCCTGAGGTGCCATGACCAGAAGCCTATACATATGGACTTCATCCCAGTTTTTTCCACATGGAAGTGATCTCCAACATAATATCCTGTAATGTACTTATGTCCAAAATATTTTGACTGATGTACATATCAAATTATATGAGTATTTTTGCTCAGTCTCATAGATGAAGGAGTGTTGTCTGACAAGGGCATTACTTCCATACTAATTTCTTTATAAGACTGCACTAGATTCATAACTACAATATTATGAACATAATTATTCTAGATGATATTGTGTGGGGCGGCTACCAACTAACTCCACAGTTCTCCAGAGTTTTCTTGGGTGTGAGTAGCAGGAAATATTAGATAGAAGGATTTTAGGTTGTGAAGAAAAGGTAGAAATAAAGGATAGCCTCGAGAGGGCCCGGAACCTATTTCACTGGCCCCTACTGTCTCTGCCCCAGGGTATTTATAGAAAAGCTAAGGAGTAGAGCAAAAGACCTTTCCCTAGCAAAGCCACATGCAGACCATCTCAGAAACCTGCACTCAGGCCCGTGGTCCAAATCATCCTCTCTATGCAGACCTGCTGGGTAAAGCAACAAGGAACCTGAAAATGGGCTCCCACAATATTGGTCATGGTCAAGTTTCTAGGCTATGATAATTTTTGGCATTCTTTCTATTTATGAGATCATATAAGCCTTTATCTANCTCTGCTTTGACTATAATATCATTCCCTAGAACACCACATCTANTGTCTTGGTTAGGATTTTTNTTGCTATAATAAAACACCATGACCAAAAGTAACTTTGAGAAGAAAAAGTTTATTTCACCTTGTAGAATTCAATNCACTATCAGGAGAGTCAGGACAGTGTTGCTACTTGTTTTGCTCCTTTGGGGGCCCTANCACTCAGCTCTCAAATAAATCACTCACAGAGGCTTATTCTTAATTGTAAATACTCAACTTTATCTTGGCTTGTTTCTTTCCAGCTTTCCTTAACTTAACTTACCCCATCTACATTTTGCCTCTGGGCTTTTCTTTTTCTNTTACTTCTGTAAATCTTACTCCTACTCTGTGGCTAGCTGTGTAGCTGGGTGGCTGGCCCTGGGTCCACCTCCTTCTTTCGCACCTAGATCTCCCATTTCCCAGATTTCTCTTTCTATATATTCTNTATGCTTGCCAGTCCCACCTATATTTTCTCCTGCCTTGCTATTGGCCATTCAGTTCTTTATTAGACCATCAGCTGTTTTAGACAGGGAAAGTAACACAGCTTCACAGAGTTAAACAAATGCAACATAAACAAAAGTAACATACCTTAAAATAATATTCTACAACAGGCAGGAACTCAAGGCATGAATCTGTAAGCAAGAACTGAAGCAGGGTCCCTGGAGGGATACTTCTTATTGGCTCATTCCTCCTAGGTTCCTCAATTTGTTTTGTTATACACCCCAGGAACACCTTCCCAAGAAAGGCATCACTTGAGGTAGGCTGGACACTTTTACATTAATCATCAATCAAGACAATACTCTATAGGCTAATCTTACGGGGGTGTTTTTTCAGCTGAAATTCTCTCTTCTCAGATGACTAACTATGTCAAGTTGATGAAAAATAGCCTGCATACCTAAGCATGCTGACAGGTTTCTTTTATCTTGCATGACCATCCTGCTGTCACCAAGTAAGGTGACTTCAATCTTTCCACATTCTTAGGGGTGACAGGGATTGTCACCTTCAAGGTCTGCCAAGACCACTCTTATCTGAGCCCCAATGCCATCTTGGTGTGTTCTCTTATTTCTTTTGAGAATGGTATATTGAGCACAGTAGCATTGTTCTGTAGACACTCTGATGAGGTTAACAATTTGCACAACTTAGGCTTCTTTTGCTGTTCTTTTAATCTGCTGAAAGGAATTTATCTTCTCTGCTGGTAGCAGTGTGTGGAAGGTAAGGGATGGGTGATGTCAAAAGATTACATAGTCTATGAATATTGTAGATATGGTCTGACAAGTTGCCAAAAATATTATAATGAACAGATGAGTAGTTCTAAACTTATAAAATTCCAAGTAATCATTTTGAGAAAAAAAATAAAATATTTTCCCATTTTCTTGCACACACTGGTCATTTGATTTGTGTCTATGATTATTACCCAAGAAATGTCTTTGAGAGTCAGTGGAACTCAACAAATATGGACAACATAATAAATACATGACACAGCATCAAGAATAATAAAGTATAGTAAACTGGATAGAATCAAGTGGTGGAAGAGGCTTAATGTCAATACTGACAGGATCTGCATAGAGAAATACAGGATAAAAACCCAGGACTAAGAGGGAACCTGGACAGTAAGAAGGTTCTATATGACCTGGTGGGACAATATGTAAATACTGAAGTCTTTCTACTTGTTTCACAATTATAATCTTCACCACTAAACTGTTACATTTGAAAAAGACTTAAGCATTTGTTTATTCAAATTGTTCATTTTTTTCTTTATTAAGAAATTTTTATTCATTTTACATATCAACCACAGATACCACTCTCTTCCCTCCTCCTGCTCCTCCTAAGCCTTCTCCCACAACCACCTCCTTCCCCTTCTCTGAAAAGGTAAGGCCTCCCATGGGGAGTCAGCAGAGCCTGGTACATTCAGCTGAGGCAGGTCCAAGCCCCTCCCACTGCATCAAGTCTGTGCAAGTTGTCCCACCATATATAATAAGCTCCAAAAAAACAGCTCATGCACCAGGGATGGATCATGATCCTACTGCCAGGGGGAGCCTTTAGCAGACCAAGCTACACAACTGTCTTGCTTATGCATAAGGCCACTGAGAGCAACAATTAATAAATGGGACCTCCTGAAACTGAGAAGCTTCTGTAAGGCAAAGGACACAGTAAATAAGATAAAACAACANCCTACAGAATGAGAAAAGATCTTCACCAACCCTACATCTGACAGAAGGCTGATCTCCAAAATATATAAAGAACTCTAGAAGCTAGACACCAAAATGCCAAACAATCCAATTTAAAAAATTGGCTACATAGGTAAACAGAAAATTGTTCATTTTTAGTGTAAAACTGAATATATAGGTGGGGCTGCTGTGGGGAAACATTTGCCTGGCTCTGCACATATTATGAATGACCATGAATTATATACACAGTTTTCTGATGGATTAATAATTCCCCTTTTCCCACAGTAAGGTAAAAAATATTTTCTGACTGTAATTGACAAGCTACTTCTTAAATGTATACACATGTCTAATGGAACTAACATCCATGATGATAAAGCCATATTAATGCAAAGAGCGAGGCATCCATAGACTGGCACCAGTGTAAACAGAGAAAGGGAACCCCAAAGCCCACTTCACAAAATACTACTATGAAGCTTGAAGCACTGGGGGATATAACAGAGCATCACCAAAAGAAGAAAGAATTTATTGACATTTACAGAATCTCTGTGACAAATCAAATATTTTAAAGAAAAAAAATGTGAGTACCCTTTGATATAGTACAACAGGAATCAGGAGTAGAATGTCACCCTTCTTGCTTTGTGGGGTGTACTCACCACTCAAAATCATCTCCTGAAACTGTTTGGTTTCTGACCTCACTTGTGTGTCTATGAAATGACTTTCTCAAAGAAGCCTCTAAAAAGATATTTTTATCAAATTCATTGATGGAAGTCTATACTGCGGTTTTGAAGATTTTACAAATGTCAAAAAACTTGTTCCATGCCACAGAACAATTAAAAGAGCCTAATTTGGAGCAGGTGTGTTAGAGTCAGGAACTGAAGTCTAACTCATGTCACCTCATCTTTACAATGTACTTTAACCCCAGGGTAGGCTGGATAGACCAAGGGACCTGTCGATATAGTTTTCTAGAGTTTGTTTCAAGCCCCCTTTTCCTTGGTGTGTGTGTGTGTGTGTGTGTGTGTATGTGTGTGTTGTTTCATATTGTAGACACTAAGGAGAAATGCCCCTGAGAAACAGTGGAAATGGCTATTTCAAAGTGAGAAAGACAAAAATTAACATGCAACTTGCTTATTTGTTAATCTTATTAACATGTAAAATAAGTGTAATTCCTAAGATGAAATGTATTTAACTGTCACTACACATACTATTATTCTTTTACTAANTGACTTTTAGCAAATACATCTGTATGTGTGTTACAAATACTCACAGTTTAACTAACAAATGTCAGGGAACTTCACAGCGAGGATGTAATCAACCTTTGCAGCAGTATGAAACAGTAGAAAATTATCATTGAGTAAGGTAGCTGGCCTTTCACTTAAGCATGTAATGACTATATTTGGTGATGACATAATTGTTTTAAAAGTATTTTTGACATTTTAAATTGACACACTGTAATTCTAGAAGATAAACAGAAATGATGGCTATGAACAATAGTTTAAAAAAAGGAAGAAAGTATAAAATTCATGTAATCCAAAAACATTTTAGCAATAATTTGCTCTCCACAAACTGACAGCAAGGCACCATTGCTGAAGACAGCACTTACACAACTTAACAAACATAGAAAAGGTGAGCTGGTGACTATAAAGAGCTTTCACCCCTATGTTACAGTGCTTTTGGTACAGAAAGGTACTTGNCACACTACCAAAGGGAAATATTAAAGCCAAGCCAGTCATAAACCCTTTGATCTACAATGATGTCCTGTCTATAAGACATGCTAGCACAGTGGTGGCAAATAATTTGTGACAGTAATCAACCAGTATCTGGTTTGACTTAAGGCCCACTCCACAAGATATAGCACATACCTTACACTGCTTGGGTGACCAAGACCCAGAGAGAAGATAGTACAGGGTACAAACAAATACAACTGGTCTTTTTTTAAATGATTCCTAAAGATATACTGCTATACTCATAGATTATTGCCTTGTTCAGCCATCATAAGAGAAGCTCCCTCTTATAGCAGATGGGGAAAAAATAAAGACCCTGTCTTAGTTAGGGTTTTCTATTGTCCTTAGTTAGGGTCAAGAGACATCATGACCACAGAAACTCTTATAAAGAAAACCTGTATTTGAGGGTTGCTTGCTTACAGTTTCAGAGGTTCACTCCATTATGATCATTAAGGGGAGCATGGCAGCATGCAGGCAGACATTTTGCTTGAACTGAGAGTGCTACATCTTACAGGCAACAAGAAGTCAACTGACTGTCACACTGAGGGAAGCTTGAGAAAAAGAGACCTCAAAGCCTGTCCCCACAGTGACACACTTCCTCCAATAAGGCCACACTTCCTAATAATGCGCCCCTTTAGGGGCCATTTTCTTTCAAACCACCACAGCCCAACAGACAGTACACACAGAGATGGAGAGAGAGAGAGAGAGAGAGAGAGAGAGAGAGAGAGAGAGANAGAGAGAGAGAGAGAGACCGTGGCGTACTCTACCCTAAATGGGGTGTCTCAATCAAATCCCTCCCCTCAGGGCTCAGGAGACCATGTGGAAGAGGGCCAGAAAGAGTGTAAGAGTCAGAGAAGGTGGAGGACACCAAGAAAGCAAGGCCTTCTAAATCAACCTGAGCAAAGCTCCTATGAACTCACAGAGACTAAAACAGCAAGCACAGGACCTGCACAGGTTTGCACCAGGTCCTCTTCACTTGTATTATGGCTTACAATTTAGTGCTTTTATGGGATTACTGAGTGTGTGAATGAGTAGGTCTTTGATTCTTATATCTTTTCTGTGCTGTTTTCCTTGCCAACTTCAATGTAATATTTTTTTGTTTATCTTATTATATTTTATTATTATCTTCTAGAAGCCTGTTCTTTTCTAATGAGAGACAGAAATGGAGTGGATCCAGACATGAGGGAGGTGGGGAGGAACTGGAGCAGTAAAGGGAAGGGAAACCATTTTCAGCATATATTATGTGAGAAAAGAATCTATTTTCAATAAAAGTAAAAGATAAAAACATAAAATAAAAATATATCAAAAATAAATAAAAATAAAAACAATTTTAGAATTGAAAGAAAATGATAGCAGAATATGTCCAAACTATGGATCATAATGAAAGCAGTTCTAAAAGGCAAGGTCCTGGACTAAGTACCTACAAAAATCTGGGAAATCTCAAATTAATAACTAGTTGACATACATGAAAGCTCTAGAACAATAAGAAGAAAGAGTAACCAAAAAGAGTATACGAGAAGAAATAATTAAAGCCAGGAGTCAAATTAATGAAATAGAAACAAAAGTTTTACGATGAATTAATGGAGCAAAGAGCTGTTTCTTTGAGAAAATCAACACGATTGACAAGCCTTTAGCCAAGAGATCACCAGAGAAAGATGATCCAATATAATAGACTTGAGATTGAAACGAAGGCATTACCACAGAAATGAAGAAAAATCAAAGAATCATAAAGATATACTTTAAAAATCTTTATTCAAAAAGCCCTCTCATACGTAGGCAGGAGAAAGAGGGTGGGTCGGAAGGTGGAGGCTGGGAGGAAGAAGGAAGAGGGGGATCTCTGATTGAGTTGTAGAATGAAGGGAAAATATTCTTAATAAAAAATAATTTAAAAAAATCTTTATTCAAGATAAATATTTTGGACAGACCCATAATTTCTAATGAAATCAAAGCAGTAAAGGTTCCATTTTTTTTAAAATCCTAGGTCCAAATGGATTCAGCACAGAATTCTATCAGACCTTCAAAGAACAATAAAGGCCAATATTTCCCAAGTTATTCCACAAAATAAAACTGAAAGAATTTTCCTAATACTTTTTATGAAGCCACTATTACCTGGACACCAAAACCACATAAAGACCCAGCAACAAAAGGAAATTACAGAACATTATCCTTTATGAACATATAATTAAAAATTCACAATAAAATAGTAATGAACTGAATCCAAAAACAAATCAAAGAGTTTTCCACCATGATCAAATAAGTGTCATCTCAGAAATGCAGAGATGGTTCAAAATATGTAAATCAATAAATGTAATCTACCATATAAACAGACTGAAAAAATAAAACCAACAAAAACCGAAGGACTATATCATTTGATGAAGAAAAGGCATTTGACAAATAGAACAGCCCTTCATGATAAATATTCTGGAAAGACAAGGGATACAATGGACATACTTTAAGATAATAAAGATGATCTATAGTATAGAACTAAAGGGAGAAAAACACAAAGCTTTTCCACTAAAATCAGGAATAAGACATCCTTGTCCTAAGGATATCTGCTTTCTTCCTACCTATTCAGTATAGTACTTGAAGTCTTAGCTTAAGCAAAAAACAGGTCAACAAATTCTGTGGTAATTATATTGTATCCCCCAAAATATTGTGTACCCTAATAAAACTTATTTGGGGTCAGAGAACAGAACAGCCACTAGATTAAACATAGAGGTTAGGCAATGATAGCACATGCCTTTA
>LZPO01056325.1:0-13309 GCA_001675575.1 Neotoma lepida
TTCATTCATTCATTCATTCATTCATTCATTCATTCATTCACTGTGTGCATACACAGTGGCATACCGGCAGAGGTCAGGAGACTACTTCAGCTCTCTCCTTCCACATGTGGATTCCAGGGATTAATTCAGGTCAAGCTTGGTGGCAAGTGCTTTTTCACCTGCTGAGACCTCTAGGACTCAATGCATTTTAAAAGATACATACAGGCAAACAAAGTCACATTTAAAAATAATACATAGTGAAGATGTATATTGTGAAAATTAAACCAGACCAGAGATTTAAACATTGTCAGGTGATAAGACAGAATGTCCTCGAAAATATTTCAGCCCCACACAGTTCATCATATTCTGCATCCTATAGTCTCCTCTCATTCTTTTTTCCTTAAAATCTTTAAAGGCATTATAATTTCACAACAGACAGATTCACAATTGAGTTATATCTTTGTATGTTGTATGAATATGTGACTTAAATCTTGAAGCTATACTTTTTAAATTATGTGTGTGTGTATATGTATTTATGTGTCTGGGGGGTGGAATGTGCACATGTGTGCAGGTGCCCTTGGATGCCAGAAGAGAACATCAGATCTCCTGGACACGGAGTTTCAGGTGGTTGTGAGCTGTCCAACAAAGGTACTGGGAACTGAACTCAGGTCTTCCTCAAGAGCACTGTGTCCTCTTAATCACTCAGGCATCTCTCTAGCCCCTGTGAGTTTAATTTTTAAACAAAATTGGCATTAAAGGGACCACTGAGATCCTGTGTCTCATCCATCTTTAAGGTAATTTATCCCATGTAAATACAGGGAGAAGTAGAGAACATTTTTTCATTTTCTCTCCTGTTTGTCATTTTTGCTTTACTTTGGCCTCAAGTTAAGAGTTACAGGATAAAGGCATAACATGGGAAGACAAAAATAGTAGCAAGCAAATGCAGTCCTTTGATCACCCTAAGTGAGGCAAGCTCCACTTTCCATTCCCTAAATCTGTGCTGCTCAGACTGCGGAGTCCTGAAATTGTGTTTGCACCTGTCGCAGTGAACGGCTACTTACACTTTTAAGCACAGGTGAGCAACCTGCTTAACATTTGGAGACAAGAAGGTCACCCTGGTCCTATCACAGAGCAAGTCAGGGCTGAGATGGAGACTTGTTTGGGGGTTGTAAAAGACATTTGTGAAGCATAGAATGAATGTGACACAAAAGATCTGCATAGGTCATAAAAACAGATTACACTTGGGTTTTTAAGTGAAATGTCTATTATTAGGAGAATGGTGTTTTTTTAATTCCTAAAATGGTCCTATAATTAAAAAAAAAATCCAGAGCCAGATATTGGGGTAAATGCTGAAAGATCAGAGAGACAAAGGAACAAGCTACTGCCACGTCTTACCTCTAGGACTCCTCAGCCTGAAAAGCCTTTAGTTCCTGTCTCCTCACGCCTTGTATACCTTTCTCCACCCAGTCATTAAAGGCGTGTGTGCTTCCCAAGAACTGGGATTAAAGATGTGTGCCACCACTGCCTGCCTCTGTTTCTCTCCTAGACTGAATTAATCTCATGTAGCCCAGGGTGGCTTTGAATTCACAGAGATCCAGATGGATCTCTGCCTCCCAAATGCTAGGATTTAAGATGTGTGCCACCACTGCCTGGACTCTATGTTTAATCTAGTGGCCTGTTCTGTTCTCTGATCTTCAGGCAAATTTTATTAGGGTATACAATATATCACCATTGAATATAGCTTGGGTAGGATGAATAAGAAAATTACTGTTTCATAGGACTGAGAAGACTGAGCCCCTCTGTCCCCACAGCCTTTTCTCCCGACAGGTGACTTGGTGACTTACAGGATCTGCCTCTGCCAGTTCCCTGTGTGTAAATGATTGGAACGTTCACTCGCCCTCAAGGAAGGACAAATATAACTTTGAGGAACATATCTTTAAATAGCTTTTGGGAGAAGGTCGGCAGAGATCGCAGGGCTTAGGATGAAGTAGAGTTGTTTTTAACCTTTCCAAAAATAAAGGCTGGCAAGACTTGCTTTCTGAATGTTCACACTGAGTGGGGTCAGGAAATGAATGCTAAGGTTTTACCAGCTTCTTCTCATATCTCCAAATACAATAGCTTTAGAAAGCCTGTCTTAGTGGCTTTTGAGTCGGCATCCTTCAGATCATCAGTAAAGCGCTGCGATACTCATCAAGTCTATCTTACGAGGTAGAGAGCACTGATTCCTTCGAGCACTGATTTCACATTTTAAAGAATGTATTACTAAATATGCAGGCGAGTCCTTGGATATAGCGAAATGGATTAATAATGGTCCCAGCCATGTGGGAAAGTTATGACAAGTCCTCTATGAACCTCATTTATTCTTGTGGAGTTGTGCTCTGTGGAGGGCAGTGGGTTTTTCATCTGTAAAATTTAATAATCCTCCAGTGCTATAGAGAGAGAGTCTGGATTCCCCCCTTGCTTGTAAGCTAATGAAGAGTCACTCACAATTTCTCAGATAGTGGCACAAGGATCAAAATTCCCGGGCCAGAGATGAAGGACAATTATCACAGCAACAGCGTCAGCCTGTGACATGACCAGACCCAGAGGAGCTCTGCCCATGGAGCAGATGGCACTTTAATTCATTTTAACACACAGCTAGTATTTCTACTCTATGGATGGTTTACTGTAACTTTTGAAGAATATAAACCCTTTAAATATTTATACATGTGAGTGTACGTCTGTGTAAGACATTTCCGCTTTAACAGCTAAGAATGGCCTGCCTGAAGGAGGAGCAATTCAGACCAATGGGGATGCAGGGACCATTGTGAAGCACAAAGCGCTGTGGAACAGAGATGACCTGAAAGGCAGCTCTGTGGGAGGATTGAAGCAATATGACATCAGGGAAAGTGGGTACCAAACAAGTATCGAAAGATGGGGAGGAAGTGTAGGAGACACACCTAGGAGGAGATTCTGCCCCTTCTCAGGTGCCTTCCCCTATCCAGGGAAGAACAGGGTCTCCCCACTCCTCACTCTACATCTCTTTGCCTCACACATTTGTCAAACACCTGCTGTTCCGTCTGCTCTCATTGTGACTATTTGTCACCATCTTTTGAACACTCGCTAGCTGCAGCATTATGATTACACCAGTGTATAAGGCCAAATAAGCCATGGACTGACTCCTTGGGTCTCCTTGGCCTGCAAGGGTTTAGAGCCTACTATGGACAACAGACAAGTGGACTGGGACACAGCATAGAAATGCACCGAACTGAGGCTGGAGCCCAGGGAAAAAGCACTGGCCTAGCATTTGCCTAGCATGCACAATGGCCTCAGTTTAATTCCCAGCACAGCAAAAATAAACGTTTGAGGGTTTGTTGTTTGCTTTTTTGAGACAACATCTCACTTCAACCCTAGCTGGCCTGGAACTTGCTATATAAACCATGCTGGCTTCAAACTCACAGATATCCACCTGCTTCTGCCTCCCAGATTCTGGGATAAAAGGTAGGCACCACTGCACTCAGCCTGGTTTTTGTTGTTTTTAAGCCATGCATAGTAGCATATACAAATAATCCCAGTGCTTAGTGAGCAAAGGCAGAAGAGTCAGGTGTTCAAGGTCATCCTAAATTATGTGAGTGTGAAGCCAACCTGAGCTACATAAGATACTGTTTATAAACATAAATTCTAAAACAAACTAAGGGTAGAATTTAAACTTGACAGGGTGGGTCCTGGCTTTAGTACCCAGACTTTGCAATTCTGTTGTCCTGAAGGTCATGTTGCTGGTTGTTTTTGCTCTTTTTACTTTTTACTCTTTTGTGGGGCTTGCCACCCAGCTCCCAAATAAATCACACATGGAGGCTTATTCTTAATTATAAATGTCCAACCTTAGCTTGGCTTGTTGCTAGCCAGCTTTTCTTAATTTTAAATTACCCTATCTACCTTTTGCCTCTGGGCTTTTATCTTTCTCTTACTTCTGTATATCTTACTTTCATTCTTACTCTGTGGCTGACTGGGTGGTTGGCCCCTAGCATCTTTCTCTCCTTATTCTCTTCCTCCTTCTATATATTCTCTCTGTCTGCCAGCCCTGCCTATCCTTTCTCCTGCCTTGCCATCAGCCATTCAGCTCTTTATTAGACCATCAGGTGTTTTAGACAGGCACAGTAACACATCATCACAGAGTTAAACAAATGCAATGTAAATAAAAGTAACACACATTAAAATAATATTCTACAACAAAGTCACTGTAAGCAACTTTGCAACTCTGTGGGCTTGGTCCTGGGTTTCAGCACCAAAAATGTAAGCAACAAAGTTGCAACCCTGTGGGCTCTGATGGCTGGGGCTGCAAAGAAACAGTCCAGCCCTGGAGGGAAAGTTATTCTGACTGTTTGGGAGAGTCAGGCTATACCTGGTGTAGTGGGGGATGGTCTCCGGGCAGGATATAGCAATCCTGCTTCTCTCCTGGAGAGCTGCTACAGCTGAGCTTTGCTCAGCCCCCATTTAAGGGGCCTTCCTAGCAGAGCTCTGCTTCTCCAGCCTAAGATGTTATTTTTTGCTTCACCCTGCAAAGGGGGAAACCCCTGCAGAAATGTAGCAATCTCCTCCACAACCTGAGCAAAGTGTTACTCAGCTCTCCTTTGCTCAGTCCACTGTGGGATGACTCAGCAAAGATCTTCTTTTCAGCTCCTCTTTTTCAGTCCACTGTGGGATGTCTCAGCAAAGATCTTCTGTATGCCAGCGAATGAAGATCTTCACACCCAAAACTCTTTTGAGAAAGAGATCTATTTGGGAAGGAGGAGTCCAGGAGAGTAGCTGCCTCTACTAGGGTGTAGAGAACAGCTCACAACTGCCCAGGCAGGGCAGTTTATATAGGATGGCTTGGGGGCAGAGTCAACAGGGATTGGCTAGTTTTTTTCCTGCCCTGGGATTGGGCAGTTTTGTGGACTAGGGGCAAAGATGGCCCTGATGTGAGAGCCAAACTGTGTTTCTTTCACTGGCCTTTTTTGGCTTTTGGACACTGATTTTAAGGCCAGGGCACATATCTTTCACTGACTCTGACTCTAGGGACCAAGCGTGTTACTATGGTATTGGTTTCAGAGTCAGGGCATGTTTCCTTAGTTCTGGGTTTGAGGATAAAGTGTTAATTTCTCTGGCTCAGGTCCCAAACTCAGGCTGTGTTTCTTTCCCTGGTCTGAGCTCCAAAGTCAGGATACTGCTTTCCTGCTCTGTGATTGGTTGGTTTCACAAGTCAGTTGGCCTGATGTGAGAGCCAAACTGCGTTTCATTCACTGGCCTTACTTAGCTCTTGAACACTAATTCCAAGGCCAGGGCACATATCTTTCACTGACTCTGACTCTAGGGACCAAGAGTGTTACTATGGTACTGGTTTCAGAGTCAGGGCATGTTTCCTTAGTTCTGGTTTTGGGGATAAAGTGTTCATTTCTCTGGCTCAGCTCCCAAACTCAGGCTGTGTTTCTTTCCCTGCTGAGTCCAGGGCCAGGGGCAGCTTTCTTTAGCCAACCTCTTTTCCCTACATTCCCCCCTTTTTTGTTTAGTAATAAGCAGCTGGGGGATAGAAAGGGGGTGAAGTTCTCATTAGACTGGTTCCTGCTAAATTGGGGCATGGAGGTTCTTGGAACAATCTTAATCTTCTTCTCAGGATGTAACCAGGTTCTGCAGATCTCTGGCTTTGTCGATGGGGCCTGGTAATTCTGTAATATTAAGTGGTTCAGAGTTTGGTTAGAAATATTTTGGATCTGTTGCTGAAGAAATCTAGCCAAGAGGTTTATGAAGCAAGGTGCAATTAGTAGGGCTAAGAAAAGGAAGAAAAGAGGGGATAAGAAGGGTAGCATCCATTTCCATATCTGGCTATTAGTGATCCACTGTTTAGGGGTATCAAGCTGTTTCTGGGTTTGATGATCCATTTGGAGTTATTGGATCTTATCTTTCACTACACCTGATTGGTTGACATAAAAGCAACATTCTTCCCCAACAGAGACAAAGACCACCTCTTTCTGCTGTTAATAAATCTAATCTTCTCTGATTTTGTAGTACTACAGTGGCTAGTGAGTCTATTTGTTCCTGAAGAGTAAGGATGGTCTGAGCTACCCGTTGGAAATCCTGGATGAATTGTGAGGAAAGCCAATGGTAAATAGTTAGGGAAGTAGTTAGTCCTGCTGTTCCAGTGGCTATACCTGTATTTATGCCCAGAGCTGCTAGAAAGGGTATTATTTGGATAGCTCGTTTGTCATGCCTTGCTGCTATGAACTTGGCAAGGGGAATTGGCAAGGGTTCTTCACCAGGTACCACCCCTAATTTAGGAAACAGGAATACCAGGGCACAAGTCCCAGACCACCTAGCAAGTAAGCAGTGATACACTTGAGTACCACAGAGAACAGAGGCACTATGAATGTTTGGACATAGGGGCTGGGTGTTAGTACCAAGGGTAATGGTGTTGTTGCAGTCTGCAGAATCCAGAGCACCCACAAAGTGTATTCCTGAGGAGTTAAAGCAGTCTGTAATGCTGAAGAGAGGAATGTGAGGGAGATAAGGGGTGGTAGTGACATTTGGCTTAGAGCAATTAACAAGTGGTAAGGTGAGAGGATCTAATAGGACAATGGGTGAGGCCACAAATGGTGGGTGAGCATTTGACCCTGGGGGGACACACAACCAGTGTTCTCAAAAATGATCAGCCTGAGCATCATTCAATAGCTGATATGCAGTAGTTAGGGTCTGAAACAAGAGATGATGTGACAAGGAGGTGGGATCAACATTATCAAAAAAAAGTGACATTAAGGATGTAAGAGCTTTTGAGGAGCTTTGGACCACTTCTGCTATATTCCTAGGGGTTGAGAGAGTGGAACATGTGCCCTCTGTATTTTGAGCATATCTGGCAGGAGGGTTTGATAGATGCTATGGTAAAGCTTCCCAATGACTCCCATTTTCCAGTTGGGGTGCCATGGGTCCTTAATTAGGATGTAAAAGACTCTCCATTCTTTGTAACAGGCAGAGTGTTTTCCTGAATATGCATTATGTCTCCAGCAGTCTCCAGACCCTACCACATGAGTGGTAGGGTTGAACTGCTGGGCATATGTCTCCTGAACCTCCAGTCTCCATACATAGGGTTTGATAGCAATATGGGTGAATGGGAAGAAGTATAAGGAAAAGAGGTAGGACATGACCCAATAGGGTGGGGCTTGAGTTTTGACAAGTTCATGAGGTCTCATTATTCTGAGACCAGAGGCAGGCNGGGAGCCTGTATATAGTTTCAGGGATTGTCCCTTTGCTAATTGGCAGGCATAGGTTAGAGCTATTAATTCAGCCTGCTGACTTGTGGTACAGGCTGGAAGAGCTTGTGTTTTGACCACTGTGGTGGCTGAGATGATTGCATATCCTGCTTCACATACTCCTTCATATAAGAAGGCACTGCCATCTATATACCATGTATAAGTGGCCTGAGGTAGTGTTCCTTCCTGTATATCAGATATCAGATAAGGTAGTAAGTAACTCTTCTAGAGTCTCAATGCATGAGTGTGATGGGGAGTATTCCAGGACCAGTTGGGGGAGAAGATTTGAAATGTTAAGTGAACATGGTTGAAAAGTGAGTGTTGTGTCCTCTACCAATGCCACCTGAAGGGAGAGAACTCCTTGTATGTTAAAAAGTGTGACAGGTGGTGAGGAGAAAGAACAGTAATGGGTGACCCAAAGGTTAGCTTCATAAGGAGGTGCTTTCCATCTGGGGTCCCAGAATCCAGGTTGGTATATTGTGTAAGGGCCTTTTGTAAGGTGGTCAAGGAATTTTCATTTTTTTCTTGGATGACTTCTTGGACTTTTTCATAATTCACTGCCTTAAGGGCAGCCTTGCGGAGACCAGCTAGGAGGCAAGTTATAAATCTATTCCTAGCTAGGATGTCTCCTGGGTTATTGTAATCCCATTCAGGCTCCTGATCTGGGACTGCCCTAGCCCTGCACTGGGTAGGTGTTATCTGTTTGATGGAGCTCATCTGCGTGGGCCCTAGCCTGATCCCAAACTCATCTATGCTCTTCTGGGAGGAGATTGTTGGTAAGGATCATATAAACATCATGGAAGGTAAGGTCATAGGATTGGGTAATGTACTGGAATTCTTTAATAAAAGTGGAGGAATTGGCAGTATAGGACCCTAACCTCTTTTCTATTTGGGAGAGCTCAGATAACACAAAGGGGACATTTACCCTGACTAAACCATCCACCACAGCAACCTCTCACAAGGGAGAACTGGGGCTGGTTAAGATTGGGGAGGTACAGGAGGTCCCAAGGTAGAGCAAGAAAGAGTAGCAGGAGGACTAGGGGCTGTTGGAGAGCTGAAAGTGGGTGCCAGGGAGAGTTGACCTGGTGGATGACCTATTGCTGAGGAGGGAGAAAGGGATACTGAAGGGACTTCAAGAGAGGAAGCTGTGGGCTTTGGCTTTGTTCTATAAGGGAGAGGCTCATTAGCTGGATCAAAGGAAATTGATCCATCCTGTTCTGACTTCATAGCTAACAAAAGCTGGGTGGGGGAACAGGAGGCACAGAGAGAAGGCTTGGAGTGAAGGTAAGAGAAGGCTTTAACATATAGGGTCTCTTTCTATTTCCCCGATGGCTCACAATAGTTGTAAAGGTCCCGAATAATACTGGGATCTAGTGTGCTGTTACGCGGCCATTTAGATTGATTATCTAAAGGATATTGAGGCCAAACTTTATTGCACAGGTGAACACGTTTAGGGCCTTTCAAATCAGGTGCCAGGTGTAAAAGCTTGAGATTTTCTAGGAAGCATCCCAAGGGAGTATGGGGGGGTATGGAGTGCAGAGTTCCCATGGATGAAAGGTGAGGGAAATAGTCACTGTAGCCTGTAGTCGTGGGCGCCCCCAGGACTCAGGGAGGATCATCACCCATCTCAATGGGGGTCCAGCTTAGCCTGGCTAAGCTGAGGGAGAGACTTGGGTGCCTGGTACCAGGGCTTCTGTAGAAGAATCGAGAGGGCGAGAGAAAACCCAGCTCTAGCGGGAGGGACTCATCCAGAGGAAAGGACTGAAAGGGAGACTTTCATGGCTCCTTTTGTGGGAAGATGGGAGAGCAGAGGAAGAGATGCTTAAAACTGCCTGATTGCAGCTCTGAAGATGTGGGGGGGGTGGTCAGGTGAAGAGAGCCAGCCGTAGCCTTAAAGACCGTGGCTGGGGGTACCTCTGCTTCCAAGTGTACTAGAGGAGTGCCACTGAGCCTTGGAACAGTGGAGGTGGGAGTTGATTCCAAACCTCTGGCCTATTTTATATGCTCTTAGATAGTTTCTTCATACGGTTACTAAAAGAAGTTTAAGTTAACTGTCCTGGAAGTACAACAATCATTCATAACTTACTTCTATAATAAAGTTTAAGTTCCAGACTTCTGACTCATGAAAAAATATTTTAAGCTCATTTTAGGATTGGAAACTACCTGTCACCTGCTTGATCTGTAAGAACTATAAGCATTAATGGCATACAATTTACAGATACTGTCAATTCTGTGTAAATTAATTAGTGTCTTAGGGTTTCTATTGCTGCAAGAGACACCATGCCCAAAAGCAAGTCGGGGAAGAAAGGGTTAATCTGTCTTACACTTCCACATTGCTATTCATCATGAAAGGAAGTCAAGACAGGAACCCAAGCAGGGCAGGAACCTGAAGGCAGGAGCTGATGCAGAGACCACGGAGGGGTGCTGTTTACTGACAGCTCTCTCTAGCTTGCTCAGCCTGCTTTCCTATAGAACTCAGGACCACTACCCACAATGTGCTGGCCCCTCCCTCATCAATCACTGATTAAGAAAATGCCCTACAGGCTTGTCTACAGCCTGATCTTACGGAGGCACTTTCTCAATTGAGGCTCCCTCCTCTCAAATGACTTTAGCTTGTGTCAAACTGACATAAAACTATCCAGCACAATTACTATATAGTATGTTCAGAAATTCTGTGTTGGGGACCAATTGTCCTAACATATAGCATTTCCTAGTTTAATAGTTAGTTTATCCTGCTTTAAAAATTAGTGATGTAAAGTTACTTTTCTTGTTTTAAAGCAAGGTCAATCTGTGAGAGACTTCTCTTCTTCCGAATGTTGAAAGATGTGTGTTGAAAACATTATTCCTGACTCCAATCCCTAACCTGCATGCGAGGTACCATGATATGACTGTCACAGTGTCTTTACTCAGATGTGTTACACACAACTATACAAAGAAGAGAGTAGGGCTAGGGACAAGGAATGGAAGACTTCCATGGATATTTTTTTTAAATACATTTTAATTAAGATAGAGTTACATCACTTTCCCCTTCCCGTTCTTTCTCCCAACCCTCATCTGCTACCCCACTCTGAAACTGACAGCTTCTTTTTCTTTGATTATTATTGTGATAGTATTTATATATTTATGCATATGTGTATACTATAAATACTATCTCCTGAGTCAGATTTTGTAGTTTGTGTGTATATGGCTTCAGGGCCATAATATATTAAACAACCAGTAAGAGGGTTCATCCTTGGGAGAGGCTAATTCTCTCTCTTCCAGCAGTCATTAGTTGCCTATAATTCTTTGTCTAGGGGTGGGACTCTGTGAAATTTCTCCACTCCTATGATGTAGCAGAGATCTTAAAGAAGGTATAGGGTGTTCTGCCATTGGAGCCCTTCCTGCTCTCAGCAGTGCTTTGTCACTTTTCCTTAATAAATCTGTTTCCTCTACTCATAAAAGAGAAAAAAGGTACAAAATGTTCTTAGAAATCAAGGAGCAAATTTGGGAACCGTCATCTGCTACCAGGTTTTTTTTTAAGCACTATTTTATTTGGAATTAACAAGTTATGTTTCACTTACTCCTCAGTGGCTAAGCCTCTACTTGAAAATAGTTCGGGTTTTGAATATTGATTTTTGTTCCCCAAAGAAGTGACAGGTTTTGGATGTACCTCTGGCAAATAAGTGCTTAACAGAATACAGAGACAACTGACAGCACACATATGCCGTGGGAAGACCCTCTTCTACAGATAAAAGAAATAGGACAAAGCTGGCTTATGCCAAGAAGGGACCACATTTCCTCTTTTCTAGGAACTGTTTTCTTTGAGTTCTCCTCTCCTCTGGGTTTTCTTTAAGTCCAAGGTCACAGTTCTTAAGAATAAAAAACATCAGACTCTGACTGAGGATGTAGCTCAGTTAGTAGTGTGCTTGCTTAACATGCAGCAACCATGGGTTTGGTTCCAATTACCTCCTAATCTGGGTGTAGTAGCACACACTTATAACCATAGCACTCAGGAGCTTGAAGGAGGAGGATCAGAAAAAAATTCAATATCAAGTTTGAGGCCAGGCTGGGCTACATGAAACCCTGGGCCAAAAACAAGATTGTTACCCTGTGATGGAATAGGTTCCTCAGACCAGANGGGGTCAGCATGTATCACAAGCTGAACTATGTCTGTGCCCCATACTCACAGGCTGAAGTCTAAACTCCGGGGTCTCAGAATGTGACAGTAGTTAGAGATGGTTTTTCAAAGACATAATGAAGTTAAAATGGGGTGACTGATTTAGTTGACCCCTAATCTAATATGAATAGAGTCTCTGTAAGAAGAGGAGGGTAGACAGGTGCAGAGAGAGGGACATGTGAGGCAAGGTACACACACACACACACACACACACACACACACAGGTGTGTGTGCCAAGGAGGCCAGAGAAGCTGATAACTCTGCTCACACTTATAATTCAGACTTCCAGCCCCTGGAATTATGAGACAATAAAATCTTGGTTGTTTAAGCCACTCCTTCTTTGAAAAGTTGCTATGGTAGGCCCTGGAAACAAATGCTGGGGACTCCTGCACCCTCAGAGCCTTAGAAAGCCAAATCGTGAACTCAACTCTTTGTGTAAATTTAAAGAACCCATGGACTTCATTCATTCAACATGTTCTGTCATTGTCCTGTGCATGATGGATTCAGTTAAATGGCAAAGACAGAAGATGGGCTCTCAAATAGCTCAAAACAAGAAGGAATTCACAATTTAAACAGGAGACCAGCACACAAGGAGTTAACTTCAAGTGATGAGACTGTGGGACACAGGCAAGCAGTAGGATCTGATAGATGATGAGACTGTGGAATACTCACAGGCACACAGCAAGGCAACCTCCAGTGTCTCTAGGGACCTAAGGATGGCCATCAGAGACTGGCAGACTACAGGTCACCTCTCACCAGCTCTTTAGGGGAGAGTAGATGAAAAGACAGTTCAGTGTTGGTAAATGACACAGACAGGGAAATGGGAAAGTGACCTCAATGTCGGGTGATGAACAAGAGTTACAGAGTTAAAATGTCCATGATGCAGAGCAAGAGGAGAGACTGAAGAATCAGGGTCAGATCACAGAAGGCTGGCATGCCAAATGTGGATATCGAAAATGAAAGCGTGGAGAGTCACCAGAGACTTTTTTTTTTAATGGAGAAAAGTTATGATCAGACTTGCTTTGAACATGATCTCCATCTTAGGGAAGAGGTGTGCTACAAAAAGCAGGGAGGACCGTGGGCCTGGCCCGCAAGAGGCAGGGCTACTGAATACCCAAGGCAATCTGCTTTACAAGTCTTTCAAAGATGGAATCAAAGGGGTCTGGTAACTCACCTGTGGAAATTAGCACTTTCATATGAAGTAGTGTGTGGAAGGGATTTCCAAATGTTCCCATCTTCCCTGAAACAGAAGTCAAAATACACACCATTGCTTCCTTACATACACTTGCTTACTGCCAGTGCACGGAATAACGACACTTTGTGGACTTACTTCTTAAGAACTAACTTAAAGGGAGCCACGGTTTGTCCTTGAGTTTGGAAAGAACTGTTTGTCCACGAAGCACCGTACTGGATAAAGGTAGAAGTGAACAAATCTCACTTCTCATCGTAGCAGGGCTGGTATTTCTGTGACTCTTCCGCGATGCATTGCAGAAAGCACCTGCCTGTCTGAGGTAACACAAAGTCTTGAGTACTCCCTCAGTCTGATGGGAGCTTTCCCAGTACCTGCTTACCTGGGGTGATTCACTCAGTCTCTCTAGCCCATGGTGTCCTCACCTGTAAGAGGCATACAGGCTGGTGAACAGCTCAGAGATAGAGGCACCTCGCCCTGGCCACCGGGTTCCACTTCCAGCTACACTACAAACAAATAGAACTAAAATAACAAGACACCGAGGTTCCCCGATCCCTAAAATGTTCCGTGATCAAACTCTGTAACTCTTCCTCCCAGAAAATTGAGTGACCTTAAATCTTAAAGTGAATTCCTTTATATTAAAAAAAAAAATAATTTAGTGGGGACCTGAGTTCCATTCCCAGCCCACTCTTTAAAGACTGGTGACACAAGCGCGCAGGGGGCGGG
>LZPO01056326.1:3148-17137 GCA_001675575.1 Neotoma lepida
TAGGGGCCGAGAAGCAACTAGCTGGCCTTCCTTTTTGGCTGAAAACCCAGCAAGAGAGCATCTCTCCACTTGTCCCAAACCATAAGACTGCAAATCTCTAAGTCTCTCCCTACTCCTTCCTGTGCAACTCTCTATCCTTCTTCCTGCCTCCACTGTACTCTCAATGGCTAATTCCTGTCAACTGGTCGATGGCTCCGCCTGATCCAAGGTTGAATTTATTAACACAGTCTCAGGGTTTCACAGTGCGATCAAATATCCCAAATATCCCGCACACAACACAGACTCTTAGCTGACCTGTTTCTAGCTACTGGCAAGAGAGTCTTCAGGTTTCTCTCAACCTATTAGCCAGGAGAAGTTTGTCCTGGTCACCATATTGAGGGCTTGTAGTCAAAAAAGTTATTTGTCAAAAAGGAGGAAAGAAGTACAGACAGGATCAGATTGTGTGTGGGGAGGTGGGGCAGGCCTTGAGGCCAACAGAACAGGGCAGGAAAATGGGGTTCTATGTGTAAGACACAGATCTAGCAAGACTGTGNCTATTCNGGAGTGTCATGGGTTGAAGGTGCAGCTGGTTGTGGAGTGCCTGCCTATCAGGAGCAAGCACAGGGCTCTACTTTCAATTCCTAGGACAAGGGGAGGGTGTTACAATTGAGAAGACAGATGGAAGATGATGGGGAAGGGAGAATCAGGAAAAATTTCTTGGAAGGTACAGTGTGGTAGAGATGGGTCGAGGACAGAGATTCAGACTCAAAGTGTTATGCCATGGACTCTTTTTCAAGAGGCATTTACTCGCTAACACCACCCTAGGATTATGACCACATGTACTGTGACCATTTCAGGTGGCAGTCTTTAACACCAATCATACTTCTAGGACTTCCAATGNCTGTACTCAACCTGTTTCTCCCTTTCTTCCCTAGGTCGGTGTCTGGATTGGATAAGGAGGCCGACCTGGTGCACATGGAAGTGAGGACAGCAGATGGATGTGAGTGCTGCTGTTGGTCAGACTATGNCAGAGATCTGTCTGAGGTCTCTGTCCAACCCTGATTTGCATTTTAATGACTTGGGAAGATGAAAAGCCTCAAGCTNCATTACTGCTATATCCATTCCCCTTTCCCAGAGCAGAGGAGTTGACTTCTGGTCCCAAGGGAAACTGTCATTGAAATGAACCCCCAGAAATGAATTGTCTGGGGATGTCAGTTAATATAATGTATTTTGCTGCGCCTATTAGTAATTTCCTTAGCATCTTCAAACACTGGCCTCCATAGCTCATCAGGGCATTTTATACTCAAATGACTCTCAGAGGCCACTTGCTTTGACATATGAACCCTTAATAAGGACAGGTTTTCCAGAAAAGTAACTGAGACTTGCAAAAATGTTGTTCATCTATTGGACAGAAATTTACAGATGACCTACTATGTGCCAGGCTTTGTTCTTGACCATGGAGATACAGTGGTTAAAGTCTTATATTATCTGTGCAAACAAGAGGTTCTATTTTAACAATGAAATCCCAAGAGTTCAAGTATGTAACCTTTGGGTTTTTTTCTTTTTTTGAGAATTTCATACAAGTATACAATGTAATATCATATCTATCTCCCAGTTCCCTCTTGAGCTCCCTCTAGATCCCTCCCAACATATCCCCCTTTCAACTTCATGCTTTCTTCTTTTCTCATTTTTTTTTATAACCCACTAAGTCAATTTAATGCTGCTCATATATACCTGGGCATGGTGCTATCCACTGGAACATGGGACATCTACAAGTGACCATACCCCCAGAGAGAATGATTCCCTTGGCCAAGCATCTCTAAGCTGCCAGTGACTCCTCAATAAGGAATGGAGCCTTGTGAACTCCCCAGCCATATTGTGGAAGAGGAAGCAAGAAGAATGTAGGAACTGAAGCATAAGAAACAGTGTTGTGAAATGTTGTCTTTAGTACATGACATGGAGACTGTACTCCTGAAATCACAGGACATATAGTTACATTCACAGGACTTGAAAAAGATCAAGACAGACAAACTACAACTTCTTTGTAACATGTCTGGTTGTATACATCTCACGCAGAATTTGTGTCATGNCAATTGTTATAACAATTGTAACATTTGAGGCTAGAGAGATGGTTGAGTGGTTATGAGCGTTGGCTGCCCTTCCAGAGGACCAGAGTTGGATTCCCAACATCCATACGACAGCTCATAACTATGTAATGCCAGTTCCAGGGGATCAAATGCCCTCTTCTGGCCTCCATGGGTATTCAACACATATGGTGAAGATAAACACACACACATAAAATAAAATAAATAAATCTGAAAAAGCCTTTATAAAAACTACAATTCTTAACTTCCCAGAATTTATCATATTTATAATGCTTTATTTTCAAAGGAAAAATAAAGTCAACTTAGATGAAAATATATTTTATTTTAATACATAAAATCTTTGAGGTTGGAAACAGATGCNAACAATCTAATGGAAACACAACAAGACAAGCACCTGCCTGTGAGTTGGTTCCAGGGTTCTATTATCTTTATGCTGTGAGAACAGTGGAAAAAGAATCCTAATTTCTCTGCAGTGTTCTCTGAAACAGAGCATTATCTATTTCCTGTTCACCTAAGAAGGTTCTGGGTTGACCAAATAGCAGAGGAGCATTGTAGAACCCATGAAATGAACAAAACTTAGGAGCATGTCCTNCTTTGACCTGCTGTATCATCCAGAATACATTACATTAAGAAAAACTGAATGTGCTTTCTGCCTCATTTAGAAATTAGTTGACCTTGGACAGAGTTTTTGGCCTTTCTGTGATACCTCATCTATTCCTTTATAGAGTTTTAATCAACTTGTTAACAAAGATCTTATTGTTGAGCAAAATTGACTGCTAGGCAGATTTTAGTTCTGCAACCAACAAGCCTGATAATGACACAGGTGGCTTCATGTCATANTGGACTCTTCCCCACTGATAATTTCCAGGTACAAGCCAGGAAGGGGTTTTCTGAGGACACTATGGCGAGTATAACTGGACACTGTCAAACAGTTTTAACTGTCTTCGCGTTTCTGCGGTGTCTAGAATCCACACTTTCACCACACGTGCCACCATCTCTTGTTCCCATGTCATTGTTAAGCCTCATTATCCAATAACTCGGAAGTCATTGTTAAGCCCAATACTATTTTATTTCTAAGCTCAAGGGCAATTTTAGAGTTTAAAAGTAAAATTCCTGTAGCAGCAAGCTATAAATCTTGGCAGCTGCCTGGAGGTGGAGAATGGAAGTAAAGAGGAAAATGTTATGCTGTTTAAGCCATCTTGGACTTCAGGTACATGGTGGGAAGGGAGGCTTTAGAGCAAATGTAAGGAAGCCCAAAATATCAGAAAAAAACATACTTAGATTCTAGCCAGCATCTAAATAAAAAGAGACAAAAAACAAAACAAAACAAACAAACAAAAAAAACGGAGAGTTGTGCCTTTCTGCTGCAGGCCTCAGGAGGATGGGCAGACCCAGCTAGACCTCACAGTGGCTCGTAGGGACTACACTAGGAGGCCGGGATTCTGGGAAGCAAAGGTACAGTCTCCCATTAAACACAAAATGGTTCTGCCCATACTTTTAGCATAGCTTAAGGTGAGCCTGCCTTCCTAGGTGTGGTTCCTCGGCCAGGTGATTGACCTGGACCAACTGGATTGTTAGGTCTCACCCAGGCCAGAGATTCTATTCTCTTGAGCAGAAGGAATTTTTTTCTTAATGGGCNTTTATGCTACTCTTACGTTCTCCCTTCTGAAGAGGTGATCCCAGCTGATGTTATGGAACTGGGTGATGACCTATCTTGCTTCTTCCAGCTAAGTGGGGACACTGAGTGAGGCAGTTGGGCTACCCTTCCAGTGGGCCTATCTAAAAGACTTTCATTTGTATAGCAGCCAGGCAGAGGGAGGAAAGGAAATCTTTGACTTTCCTGGAAAGAGACATGGGGGAGAAGTAGAGGCAGGAATTATTATCCCAGTATTTCTTAAAAGCATCCCATGTGGACATAAGCAATCAAATGGGCTGGGCTCAATGCCAGATTATTAATCCATCAGACTAAACTTTAAACCCTAGGATCATAGATCACTGACTCTTAAAATACCTCAGCTTAGAGCTTCATCACTCTCTAGAAATTCAGAGGCCAAGATGAAGGGGAGANGGAACTTAGTCACTGGATCAGCAGACCAAAGGCCTTTGCTTTAATTAGAGTGGGTACAGTGAAACTCCACTTTATATTGGAGGTACAGAGTTTTCTTTGTTTAAAAACACTTTAGAATTATTTTTAAGATGTTTTTAAAAATTATTTTTCGCTTATACAGAGGGCCTAGTCCAGTCCCATGCAGGCTCCAAAGCTTTTGGTCTAAAGTTCATGAATTCCCACTAGCTTGGTTTGGTTGTCTCTGTAGATTTCCCCATCATGATCTTGATGCCTCTTGCTCACAGAATCTCTCTTTCCTCTCTTTGACCGGACTCCTGGAGCTTAGCCTGGTGCTTGGCTGTGGATCTTTGCATCTGCTTCCATCAGATATTGGATGAAGGCTCATGTTTGTTTTTCTGAGTCTGGGTTACCTCACTCAAGATGGTATTTTCTAGTTCCATCCATTTGCCTGCAAATTTCATGATGTCATTGTTGTCAGCTTGGTCTGTTTGAGGGGCCCCTGAAGGTGGGATCAGGATCTATCCCTGGTGCATGAGCTGGCTTTTTGGAGCCCATGACCTATGGTGAGACACCTTGCACAGCCTTGATGCAGCGGGGAGGGGCTTGGACCTTCCTCAACTGAATGTTCCAGGCTTTGCTGACTCCCCATGGGAGGCTTTACCTTTTCAGGGGAGGGGATGGAGGTGGGGGAAGGCTTGGGGGGGAATGGGAGGAGGGAAGAGAGGAGGATCTGTGGTTGGTATATAAAATGAATAAAAATGAATAAAAAATTTCTTAATAAAGAAAAAAATCATTTTTCAGCATCATTTTATAAGTTGTCAACATATGATAACATGTCTGGGTCTAAACTAGAATTTAGGTTCTCATTTTCCTTCTGTGTTCCAAATACCTAGTATTTAAGATCACAGATTCTTATCAAAGTTACTTGGATGCAGACCCCAGCTCTGTCATTAGCCTAAGGTCTCAACTGTGGAACATAGGGTAATCTTTCAATCAGTTGGCAACTTAGTGAAGACATAATAACCTGGGGTGATGATAATGATGTATTGAGGGTTACCACTCCTTATTGTGTCATTGTGTATTATTGCAAGATTTAAACAAGGTAAAGCACATGATCCTAAACTGAGAATGAGCACCTCAAAATGCTGTTCTTGTCACTGTTATCACCATGATCACCACCACCATCACCTCCTCAATCCTNATCACCACAACCACATCATCAGCACCACCATCATCAGCACCACCTCCACCATCATACAATTATCATATTCAGAGATAGATTATTCCATGAGAATTAGAAAGAGCTNTCGATGAAGTCAGTCAAGATTGCCACGATGTTTGAATGCCTGTAACTTTGCCAGCTTGTNCCCTGTGCCATACAAAGGCAGAGACTGCTGGAATTTTCCTGTATTAGAAGTTTCACTAAAGCTTGAAANTCTTAAGCCCAACAGAAGGGGTGGGAACTACCTGTTTTTGTTTGGTTTTAGTATCCACTGTGCCTCTCATGTTAAATTAGGCCTTTCCATCAATGTCACCTCCTTTGATTTGCACTTCCTGTAAGTAGGTTAGCTCCACTTTCCAGTCCAGGACAAATAGGATTAGAGAAGCTAAAGAAGTTTTCAGAGTCCCCTTGAATCTGCTTCCTTTTATGTGTTTGCATTGGAGAGTAATGTTGTTATTTAAAATAAACAGCTCTTGGGTATTTCTCAAGAAAAGACCTGAAGAGCTGAATTTGCTTTTTGTTCAAAATTTTAATTCACTTTTTCAACTTCTGACAATATGTATATTACCCAGAGGGATGGAAGTTGAGCGAATCATGCAAAGTTCTTTTCTCTGAGGTGGCAAGAGGCCTGATGTCTAGGAAGTTTGAATATTTAGTAATCTCAAAGGCAAAGTGTAATCACAAGCCACTATATAATTCAGCATAACAAAAATGTATAGGCTTTTAATAGAATTCAATTCTGTTTAAGTACCACTTACTACAGGTTTATAAAGCCAACCAAAGAGGAAAAAAAAAGATGCTTACAGCCATAGTTCAGTTGGTATAAGGAGGTAACTCTTTTNGAAAAGCCTGGTAAAGCCTGAGCTAGACTTAACTGTGGCATTTGTCAGTATAGATGAGAAGCTCACCTTGCTGAATACTGAAAGTTAAAAGCTGTCTCCCTGAGCCCTGCACAGCTCCAGGCAGGAATGCAGCCCCCTCAGAAAGAAATGAGGCTCTGGAGGGTGTTAGACTTTCTCTCTGTTCAAATTCCTGGATGCTTGTGCACAAATTTGGGGCACATTCATTTGTGAGTNTGCTGTCTCTGTCATTGGCCTGGGAATCACTTGAGAAAAGGANCTCATGTTTTCTGTGTCCCAGAATAGCAGCGAGTGTCTGACGCCTGCAGCTTCCCTGTGTACCTTGGTCGGATACGAAAGAAATGAGTGAACCCATCTAAGGCAGCCCTTCACACTACAAGAAACTCTTATGTTGTAGGTGAGGATGCTTGGAGATTGGCCCAACCTGGCATAGGAGAGNCCTTCCCTAAACATCCTGCTACAGTACACATACCNACTTGGAAATCAGGCCAGATATTCCAGAGGTACCAAGCAGATCATGGTACAGAGGACACATCATTTGACTGTGAACTTTAGTTTTGCAAAGGCAGTCACCACATCAGCTCTTAGAAATGCATGATAAAGATGTTTTCCATTTAGAAACATATTAGTCATAAGCATTTGCCATTTGGAAAATCACTGCTTGGGTTTCTCACAGGGGTGTATCTAAATGAGGTTGTTGTTGTTTTATTTTGTTTTTCCACTTGATGATGTTTCAAATAAAGAACAGAAAATTCAATCTCAATAATAATGGTGACATACGGTCAGTCATCCAGCATGCACTTTGGCAGTATTGGGTCGGAGGCATTGCCTATACTNGAGTCCAGGTGGAGTTGTCCAGTTTTCTAGGATTCCCTCTTTACAAGGCATACTTTCCCAGCTACAATCTAACCTCAAAAGCCATGTCCTTCTTTTTTTCTCCTTTATTTTTTTCCATCTAAGGCATGCTTTTTTCCTTTTTGCATATCCCTGACACTTAAATTAGGGTATCCATAGCAATATAAACTCAGGATATGATGACTTTAGCATTAACACACACATTTCATCCCTGACAGTGAAGCAGACTGGTTTTTGTTATTAATGTAGTATATGAGGTATGCACATAACTAAACTCCTTTCCTTTTCCTTTGCAGTAAAAGTATAACTGGCATTTATTAATTAAAAATGTATTCTACAATATGCTATGCATTTAGTCCACAATATAGTGAATCCTGGTAACAATCTTACATTGTTGACCCCTCCCAGATGAGACGTGCTCTTACTCATCCAAGGGCAATTAACACAAAGCAAGCCCAGGATTTGACTGCCTTGCCCGCAAGTGTCACATGGCGATCCATCAATCTGAGTCTCTTCCTGAGTCTGGTACCTGGTGTTACTAAAACAAACAAGCAAACAAAGCCAGGTTATTAGAAGCTTATGTGGGGATTTCACTGTATATGATAAATACCCATCTGGGTTTCATTACAGAACTTTTACATATAGTCACATTTATCCTCATTTGGTGAGACTATCACTATACTTCCAACTTGAGATCTGTTAGGAATATGGAGCCTAAGATGAATGGTATTTCCTGCTCATCCTTGACACCCAAAGGTCTTCCTGTGACTCTCAGTCATTTCTGCTTGGTAGCCAAGACTGCCTGATAATTTACCATTCTCTCCCACTGAGTTCTCATCAGACAGTGGGCACAATTGTACTCATTTATTGTATCTTTGAGTTTTAGAAAATCAAAGCACTGAGACTTCCAGTGCATGAGTCTGGCTAAAGACTACAAGGTCTCTGAATGTTAAGTGGATTTCAGCAACTCATTTTAGTGCTTGTGTCCTGTTAAATTGAACCTGTCATCCCATGTGGCACAGCGGCAAGCAGAGCCAGAGCCAAGAAGTAGGATGAGTTTGGCACTGTCTCCCACTTGTCATGGGCCAAGGTTTGAGTAAGTGTTGATTTTGTTTGGGGTGGCCTTGAAAAGACTTGATTCTTCTTTCAGAGTGTTCAAATGCAAAAAGCATAGTAAATAGCCAAGCAAGAATGAGCCTTTGCATGAGTATAAGCAAGTGCGCCTCCCTCATGCACCTTTGATTACCAGTGTGAAGAGCTTTCTGAGACACTGGCTGACAAGGACACAGGTTGTCATGTCGGCATTTGTGATTTCTTTACACGTGTTTACTGCAGCCCTTTGCTGTATTTTCGTGCTTTATTCAAGGAGCAAATGAGTAAGCTGGTACATATCTACACACATCTCTGGTGGGCAGCCCCTGTGCTCCATAGCACAGCCTGGGATCCCTGTCTTCTCCTCTCCTTTCAGCAGGAAGCAGGAAACCAGGCCACTCTTGGCTTCATCTACTAACAAAAGCAAAGGAGAGGAGACGCTCAATGCACACTCAAAAGTACTGGAAAACTGATCATACTTCATGGTCAGGGTTTGGGGCTTAAAAACGTCTCTCTCCCTCATGAGGTGGACTGGAATACCTGAAAGAGGCCAGGTGGGAAGTAAGTCACTCTTGGGTCTCATGGGGACTGTGGTCTTGTTTGTTTAGCCACACAGAGCTGTCCTGTACTACATTTGAAATTTAAATTGCCCATAAAAAATTAAAAATCAGAATATTTCACCTTAAAAATAAACAGACAACATTACTTAGAAATCCAGAAGGTCTCACACCAGCTTGCCTATAGTGAACTAGAGCCAATTATTTTGAGAAAGGGTCTTATTAAGGCCTGCAGCAGCCTTGAACTTGCAATCTGCCAGCCTCCGCTTCCTGACTATCTGAGATTATAGACCTGAACTGCCAGGCCAGCGCTATGCTTATGGAATGTTGATAATCATCAACAGCAACAACAAAAACTCCCAAAACTTTCTTTGCCATTTTAACATTAAAGGGAAATTAAGTCCGAAGAAATAAATAAGCTTCTTCACGTATATTTTTAAACCAATCTACTTTTCATTTGGACCATTTATTTTAGAATCCCATAAAATGAATAATAACCATGTTTAAGGCCATTTATAGGTTGATTTCTTCACAGAGGCACACTTGTAGCTTTTTTGAAGGAGAAAGAAATTGAAAACATTGTTTTCCTGGATGACTGTAGTCATGGGTAGATGCACTTAAGAGTCAGAGATTGTTTGGTTGCTCAGCTATAACTGTGACTATAAATATAGTTTTGATTTTTTTTTTTACAAATAATTATACAAGTTTCATGTCAGTAGTAAGTGAAAGTATTATTGTTGCAAACATAACAAAGATACATATTATGCAAAAATCACAGGCAATACTACAATATTATATAATATCTTAAGTCCATCCCAATCCCAAAGTAATCATATCTAAGCTTTATATGAGGCCTTGAAATCATTACTCTGTATAATTGTGGCACAAACCCATGTACCTAAAGACATATTTTTAAGGCATTAGCTAGGTTATGCTTGTACATTATAGGAAACACACTTTCAAAACATGGTAAAGCAATTCACATGGATAAAGTCTGTTGACGCACATGTAGCTACCAGATCTTTCAATAACAGCATGAGACTTTGTCTCTGTCTTAGCTCATTCAAATATTCCTTAACTCATGGACATTTAGCCTATTTTCAGTTTTTCGTTGCTGTAAGTGATGTCACAATGAATATTCCCGCCTTTCCTCTTTGTGAAAATATATGAGTCATTTTGTAGAAATGTTCCTTGAATTAAAATTAGTGTTGTAAAACGTGTGCCTGTAATTTTCTGATAGCGTCTTCAAATGTTAAGTGAATTTATTCTTTTACCAGTAGTAAATGAGATGAACTCTTTCCCCACTCTCTTGACTAACCTAGGTATTACCCCCATTTTGAGGGTAGTGACTTCAAATTCTTTGTACATGAGAGTAAAATCTTATTATTATTTTAAAAGTTATCAGTCTGTGATTCCCCATAATGTCCATCTTTACATGCTACCTAGGGCCTTGGCTAGTCATTTACCCTGCTGCTAAATGCTGCCCTGCCTTTCTCTTTCAGATGCCCACTACCTCACCTGCAGGATCCAGGAATGTGCTGAGACAACTCGGAGTGGCCCCTTTGCCCGCTCCATTGACATCAGCTCACTGGTTGTCCAGGATGAGTATATCTTCATTCAGGTGAGTGTTGTCAGTGCAGCCGATGGTAGGAAGGGAGACAAGATCAGGTTGGTTTTCCTGAGAATGCGAAGACGTGGAGCAAGGATGCTGTCCTTCACTTACTCCTTGGTTCCAGACACTAGGGAGACTCCAGACTTCTGCTGCACTTTGAAGGTTTTCTGGGTCAGTGTTCTGCCCTGGGGATTTTACTTACCCAGGGAATTCTTTAGTTGGATTGCCACTTCACAATAACAGAGCTGTCTTGAGATGGTTAGGCTGGGGTTTGAGGTTATTAAAAGTCAAATGTCTAATGGGCTTTGACTTTAAGTAATTTATCAAAGCCGTGTTCTATTTCTGTCTAAAGTGGCTTGTCTAACTTGGAAGCGAAATCCTGCAGTGAATTAGACATCACCAGATTTTGCTTTCTGGAAAAGTCTAAAACTTACTAAATTGTCCCTTCCCCTTCCAGAGCTTAATACTTTTTAGAATGTCCAACTCTTAAGTCTTTTCCTGAAAGAAATCGACTGTTAGAGGAAACTAAAATCTTTATGTTGAGTTTTGCAGTGTCTACTTTGTAGTTCAAGGTAATACAAAATAGAGGAAAATGTGGAAAAATAAAAGGCAACACTCTAAAGGAAGAGAGAGAAAGATATAGGAAGGTAAATGTATATGACAGATAGATAGATGACAGATAGATAGATAGATAGATAGATAGATAGATAGATAGATAGATAGATGACAGATGATAGATTGATTTATCAAAGGACATTTGATGACAACTTCAGTTTCCCAATCTATTTTTCCATTGTTTACTCTCAGTTGTTTGGCAAATGGTTTCCCAAAGGAAACTTGAACTTCGACACTTCCCTAAATTTGCTCCTGAATGAACTTCTCTGCCTGTTCCTTAGCCTTTCAGTCCAATCAATGGCATCTCCTCTGTGAGTGTGCACCTTGCCTTCAGTGCATCTTAGAGCTCCAGATTATGTTTCTCTAGCCCATGGTTTCTTAGAGTTATCCCTTGCCAAATGNAGACAGATTCCTCTCTGTTCCAAATTAAATTTTGTACTCTGGAAGGAAGAACGATGTTTTAAATTCTTAAGTCTCTCACCTTTGGCCCTGCAAAGTTTCAGTGCAAGTGAATATTTGTTGTGTTGATGGAAACCCAGGAGAAGTAGCCTGCCACCTCAAATCAACCTGAAAGAGAGTGTAGAAGAAGTCGGCNTCTCAGGATTGATTCTCAAAGTCGAAGGATATCAACAGGCCTTCTCATTGTTCATTCATCGGTGTTTACTAAACACAAACCCTGCAAAATATGCAATGCTAGCCACTACTCTTGCTATTCCTCAGATTCCTGTCCTTGACCTGATGCCTTTTGCTCCCAGGACTTACTGCCTGAGCACTCCTGTGGGTTTCAGTACTGTCTCCACATCCTGATGCCTTTAGGTCATCAAGCCATGACCTCCATCATGTGCTATAGATGCCTGGGGTAAATAGCTTTCTCCACACCCCAGGGTGGTTGCTGAGTATCAGAAACACAAGATTAGCTTGTGCTTGACACAGATGNTGACGTACTTAGTACCAACCCATTTGGGGCAGAAACTAGCGCAGCACTCACTCTTGCTAAGCTGAATGAATCTGCATCTTCTGTTAGCTGCATCCATGGTTTGAATGTTTACTTCCATCCCACTCCTGTTGCCATGGTCCCCATATAAGGGGAATTTTTTTTCTTTATCTTTGCTGAAAAATTTTAAACATGGGAGCATGAGGTGATTTATGAATTTACCAAACTTACTGTCCTTTTCTTAATGCTAATGCTGTGTGTATAATGATGAATGTGGCTGAACTGTTTTTGGAAACATGCCTTCAAATTTAGAGTGTTCAGATATTCTCCTGCCGCCTTCAAATTTAGAGTGTTCAGATATTCTCCTGCCCAATGTGTTTCATAATGTATTCTGTAACTCTTCAGGTAGACACAGAGTTTTACAAAAAATAAAAAAATCTTCAAACTATTTTTTATTATACTCTAAGCAAAGACTTTTTAATTAATCAGCTTAAATCTTTACTTTGCTTAAACGAAGTGAGGCTGCAATTTTCAATAAGGTTTGATTCATTGTCAGGTACATGTGTGGTCTCTCCTCTACCTGCTGGGGCTAGAACAAGGAATACAGAAATTTCTTGAACTAGTGGAATTAATTTTTGTGGGAAACACTTGCAGATATATATATATATATATATTCATATATATATATATATATAGAGAGAGAGAGAGAGAGAGAAAGGGAGGGAGGGAGGGAAGGAGGGAGAGAGGGAACAAGGGAAGGAGAAAGATGAGATGAGATGCCACGAGGTGTGGTGGGTAACATGGGCATTGGTTTAGGGTACCTCAGTTTCTCAGGCTCTGGTTTGCCACACTTATCTGTGTGACCTTGAACTGAGCTTCATTTGACTGTTCTATAAAAAGAAGTTGCCGGGCGGTGGTGGCACACGCCTTTAATCCCAGTACTCNGGAGGCAGAGGCAGGCGGATCTCTGTGAGTTCAAGGCCAGCCTGGGCTACCAAGTGAGTTCCAGGAAAGGCGCCGCCAAAGCTACATAGAGAAACCCTGTCTCGAAAAACAAAAAACAAANAACAACAACAAAAAAAAAGAAGTTAATTGTACCACCTACTTCATGGGTTACCTTAGGACTGTGTTGTATAANGACCTCTGTAAAGCATCACAATGATGCTAAAACAGTGATGTTCTGTGNACATATACTATGCCTTTTATCTTCTACAATGATAAGCTTATATCTCTATAAAATGTCACATGATGGTGGATGCTATGGCTAAAAATAAACCAGGAACTGGA
Source organism: Neotoma lepida (assembly GCA_001675575.1). NCBI lineage: Eukaryota > Metazoa > Chordata > Mammalia > Rodentia > Cricetidae > Neotoma > Neotoma lepida. Next base: position 16,335 of record LZPO01056326.1, read on the forward strand.
TGTCGGGGTATATTGCAACTTCTGTTTTACCTAAGACTTGATGACTTGATCAGGGACAGAGTAATAGGAAACATACAGCTAAGTGTGTTGGGCCTGGCTTCCTTGAACCTTGCATGGAGAAGGAGAGGGAGTTAGATTCTGTAAGAGGTGCAGTGGGGCTATCATGGATGAACAGATAAATTGTAAGGTTCTATACTATATGTGATAATATTTGGAAACCATAAAAAAATCAAAGGAGTAACAAAAGACAGAAAAGAGAAAAGTTCCAAACACTGGTCTCTAGAGCACACCAATGTTTACATTCAGGAAGATGAGAAGGAACTAGCCAATAAGACCACAACTAAGAGTTGAAAGACAACGTCACAAAGGTGGTAGGGTGCTCTAACACTTGATTCATTTTTGCTCATAAGGCATAAGGCCATAAACTTGAAAAAAAAAACAGTGAATTTCTTTAATCATCAAATAAACACAGGTTAAGTACCACTACTTGAAGCCATCAACTATTCAAAATAGAAATTATCTAACAATGCCAATAGTCTGCAGTCAGGCTCCACACAGAGTAGTCCCATGTGTCAAGTGGTTTTCCATTGGAACGTAAGCAGCCCTTCCCCCTGCCACAGGAGTTCTGCCACTTACCTCTTTAGAAATGGCTCATAAAGCCGGGCGGTGGTGGCGCACGCCTTTAATCCCAGCACTCGGGAGGCAGAGGCAGGCGGATCTTGTGAGTTCAAGGCCAGCCTGGGCTACCGAGTGAGTTCCAGGAAAGGTGCAAAGCTACACAGAGAAACCCTGTCTCAAAAAAC
>LZPO01056327.1:11353-26463 GCA_001675575.1 Neotoma lepida
ATGCTACCCTTCTCCAAAATACTTGTCCAATTTAATTTTTATTAGTTCAACTTCTTCACAAAGTATTTATTCTATACTGGTTCACTGGGAATGTAAATACAAGCAAGGTAAATCTCTGCTGTCCAGTTTATAATCTAGGGGAGGTATTATGAGCTTAGAACTTCGGGGCTGGATTTAGGGAATTTAAGAAACCCTAAAATTATATGCACTGTTCTGAAAGAGAACAAATAGCCTGTTTTAAAATCAGATNCTTATCAAGGATCATGACACAAAAGATGAAAACCTAGGGATGCAGACATCACAACAAACCTCATATTCAGAATCATAGACAAAAGAAGGAAGAGGGCTTGCCATGTGTACTCTCAGTAGATGAAAGGGACTACTCCCAGCCCAGGAGAGGGTCGTTATTCCCAGCAGCTGCTGCATGGTGTTGAAGACATCTACCTGAATGAAGAACCAGACATGTTGTAGGTGCTAATTTGAAAGCTGTGGTATAAAGAAGACCCCCTTGTTGCTATAGTTCTACTTTGATGACATATTCATATTTTCTACATATTATTTACATTATCAATCTAAAAATAGATTTCAAATTCTCCATATGCCTTTTAATCCATAGGCGACAACCATATGGAGTTCTCAGATGAGTTATTTTATGCAGCCATGTTCCATGGTCCTGAAATATACTCTCCTCTTGGCCTCAGTATGGCATCATTTGTTNCTAAGGACAAGAAAGTATGCTTTAAAATGTTTGCATGGTAGTTACAAATTCACTCTATTATATNATTATTGTTGTTGTTGTGTGTATGTTCATTTCATACACAGAAGCAGGGAGGTGTATATGCCTGAACATATGCATGCAGAGGCCAGAAGAGTGTTTTCTTCTTCTNTTTCTCTCTGCCTTATTCCCTTAAGACAGGTTCTCTGACTAAACTGAAACTCAGCTAAACTGGCTGGCCATTCAGCTCCTGGGATCCAGCTATCTCCATTCCCCCAATGCTGGGCTTACAGGCATGTACANTCATGCCTGGCATTTTTAATGTTGGTGCTTGGGATTCAAACTCAGGTCTTCACGCTTGCATAGTAAACATTCATTCTTACCTGCTGAGCCATCTGCCCCACCATTATTTATACACTCGCTTTAAAGCATTACCCACATGTTACTATTAGCTTCTAAAGTTTGTTATTTTTTAGGGGGGTTCACATTGTAGCTATATGGGTATGGATAATGAGATATAAGTACATACATATTTGATAAATGAATATATACTATATGTTATCATCCAAACACAGTCTTATAAATCAGACAGAAAAAAAGAGAGAGGAAGAAAAGAAAATTAGTAAAGGACAATTTATGAATACTGAGGTCTCCAATAATCAATTTTATCATATGGATTTTATCTCAGACAAAATGTAAACAGCATGTACCAAGAGAAAGGAACTGTGCTTACCCAAGCCAGTGTGTAACATTCTGATCACAACAAACATTCTGATGAGCTTTGCTCAGATTCTTCAGTTTCTCCAAAAACTGTTAAAAATTCTCATCAGGTAAACAGGCCAAGTGTGACACCTAGGAAAGGGAGCAGGTGACAGAGTCTCTTTGCNTGAAGGTTTTCGGTGTTTCAGAAAGAATTCCATTAAAGAAAGCATCTGATCAAGTACATAATTCTGTCAGTGTGACAGAAAAATCTAAAAATAATTTTAGCGTTATGTTCTTAAAGAGCCAGCTTTAGTGATTTCATGACCTTTGTCACACAGTCAGAAAACAGCTTTATTACAATGGCTTTAAGTTGTCAGGCATTCACTGAGTTCCTATTATTAGCAAGGTGCTGCGCTGAGCCATGCAGAGGCTACAACTCCTCAGGAAGAAATTGTCCTTCCTCTAGNGAAGTTACAGAATGGAGAGACATCTATGCATGAGCAACTGCAATGACTCAAAGCAAAAGCTGTTACACACTAATAACAAAACTCCAGGGGTCTATGGGAGTACAAAGGACGCGAGGATGTGCATTTCAGGCCAAGAAAAGTCTCCAAAAGGAGGTACTGTAATGTAAGGTGGGCTAAGAAACTGTCAATGTCACCAGATGAAGAGGGGTTACAAGGTCATCACAAGTCCCACAGATGACAGAAGCCTAAGACAAGGAAATAATGCAACGTATCTTTGGAGCAGCACAGACAGACTTGGTTGTAATAAGTATCTTGGGGAGAAGACAGAATGTCTAGAAACTTGTATTACAGCCAGAATGCCTAGAGATTAAAATGTGTTGTAAGAGATTTAGTCTACTCCACAGCAAAGCACATGAGTGAGGAGAGGGTTTGAGTTAAAATGACTCCCTCATACAAGGAAGAAACTGGAGGTGAAAAAGGTTATGACAACAACCAGGACAACTGAAAACTGCATGGATGAAGATGAGAGATGAGAGTCGTGAAGTATGTACAAAGATCTTCTGCCATGAATATCAATATACACAGTCTACAAAAGACATAGATAGTCAAAAACCCNGCAAACATGGATGCTTTAACTGGGAAGTCCAGTGATGTGGACCTTGGCAAGACAGGCAAGCAGAGCTCTGCAGAAGCTATCTGACATGGGGACGGGTAAGATGCATCAGATAGACTATCCAGTGGTTATGTTTGGCCAAGCCAATCTTCATGGAAAATATGTTCAAAAAGGTTATCTGACTGGAGAGCATTTTAGGCAAACCCAGTAAATGTCAAAAAAACTCGAGTGCAAACCTTGCCTGACATCAACTGACAGTGTAATTCTGCATAGCCCCTTCAATTTGATAGGCCTTGTTTAATCATTTGTCATTAATCAATACCTAACTTTCAGTATTATGTCAATTATAGAAATAATTATTTTTTATTAATTATAATTATAAATATATATAATTATAAAAAATAATTATTTCTGTGTCAATTATAGACACAGAAATAACTGGGAAAAGTACCTTAATATTGGTACCATAGCTTTGAAAATCAATCATTTTTAAATAACTTATTTATTTTTATTTTAAAAAACATTGGTGTTTTGCCCAAATACATGTCTGTATGAGGGTGTTGGATATAGCTGGAAGTTTTCCTGTGTGTTGCTCAGCCCTGGGATTCCATAGCCACTTATAAAATAATAACTCAAAGCCTTATATTAATTACCAACTGTATGGCCTATGGCTTCAACTTCTTGCTAGCTAGCTCTTTCATCTTAAATTAACCCATTCCTATTAATCTATACGTGGCCATGGCATTACCAGTCTGCTGGCATCTTGTTGCTCCTTGGGTGGCAGTGGGTGTCTCTCCCAATTCCACCCTTCTTCTCTCTGTCTCTCTGTTTGGATTACTGCCTGGCTGTAAGCTTTCTTGCCATAGGTCAAAACAGCTTTATTTATTTATTGGAGCCACACATATCCACAGCATACAGAAAGACATCCCATAGCAGTTGGATGCCCTGGAACAGGAGTTACAGACAGTTGTGAGCTGCCATGTAGGTGCTGGGAATTGAACCAGGTCCTCTAGAAGAGCAGCCAGTGCTCTTAACCCCTCTAAAAGCAATCATTTTAATGTGATTCCAAAATGGGATAAAGGGGCTTTTTCTTGTTTCATCTTTCAGTGCNGGGGNTAGTGCCCATTGTTTGGAGAATTCAAGACAAGCACCCTACTTTTGAGCCACATCCCAGTGCAGTATTCTGGGTTTTAAAATCTCACTTTTTTCTAATGTTTTTTATTGGCACAGCTTAAAATCACACACACTACTCTATGCTTGGACACATGCAGCTTTGTGGGGTGCTGATGGTGGTGACAGGACCATGCTCTCCCAATGAGAATCTCTCCATTATGGCTNGGATACAAANGTCACCCCCACAGGTTTATATATTAGATCCTGTTCTCCAGGTGGGGGAATTATTTTCAGAGGTGATGGGATCTTCAGGAGGTAGGACTTAGCTGGCAAAAGTAGATCACTAGCATCAAATTCTGAAGAGTAGAACCCTGACCCGCTCCTAGCTCTTCTCTGATCTCTCTACTCTGTTGCCCCCGTCATTACCATTGCCATGAACTCCACCATGATGGACAGTAAATCTCTGAAATCATGCACCAAAATGTATCTTTCTTCCCGTAAGNTGGTTCTATCAGACACTCTGTCACAGAAACACGAGAGAAACAAATACACTCACTTCTGTTCCATTCAAAGCTGACAAGAGAGCAAAACCAGGGTATTATTTGATGTCTATTCAATTCACCACTCACCTTTTACTTGTGGTGGCTGGATGTGGAATGTCTCCGATAGGCTGGTGTCTGGACACTTATTTCCATCATGGTGATATGATTGGGAAGCATGTGAAGCCTTTAGGAGGAGGGGCCTCACTTGAAAAAGTATGTCACTGGGTGCAGGTATTGAAGCATTATAGCCTGACGTCACTTCCTGTTCTTTCTCTACTTCCTGACTGTGGATGCCGTGTGAGCAGTCAGCTTCCCACTCCTGCTGTGAAGCCTTCCTCACTGTGGTGGACTGTATCACCCAGAAACTGTACACCAAACAGACCTTTCTCCCGTAAGTTGCTTTTGACCAAGTATTGTTGCTGTTTGTTTTTCACTCTTTTTATTCTTTGGGGGGCCTGCCACCTAGCTCCCAAATAAATCACACACAGAGGTTTATTGTTAATTATGAATGCCAGGCTTTCTCTTGGCTTGNTTCTTGCCAGCTTTCCTTAACTTTAAATTATCCTGTCTACATTTTACCTCTGGGCTTTTCCCTTTCTCTTACTTCTGTAACCTTATTTTNTTACTCCATTGCTGGTTGTGTAGCTGGATGGCTGTCCCCTAGCGTCCTCCTTCTCTTGCTCCTTCTTCTTTCCTCCAAGATTTCTCCTTCTATTTATTCTCTCTGCCTGCCAGTCCCACCTATCCTTTCTCCTGCCTTGCTATTGGCCAGTTCTTTATTAGACCATCAGGTGTTTTAGATAGGCAGAGTAACACAGCTTCACAGAGTTAAACAAATGCAACATAAACAAAAGTAACACATCTTAAAATAATATTCTGCAACAGAGTATTTTATCACAGTAACAGAGTAGTGGCTAAGACANGGTCTCTACCTGTAAAGTTGGCAATCTTTTGCATCAGTATTTTGACTGTACATCCTGAGGTCTTGGGGTACAGAGGCCAGACCAACATGGTGAACAAACTCCTTTGTGTAGGGTTATATCTAGGATCTGATCACAATGATGTGGCCCCCACAGAAATGTTCCAAAGAGAGTAAGATCCACCCAGGTCAGGACAGGCAGGAAACACTTCCTACCTGGAAAATAAGAAGTAGGTTGCCCTACTTCTAATAAGGGGAGAGACAGGTTGGAAGGGAATGAGCTGACATAGCAAGTTGGAAGCAAAGAAGGCTGCAGGTTGAAGAGATCTGAATCTGTCCCATTTCCTCCTAAAAATAAACCCAGAAGCAGAGCATGGAGATGACTAGTTACGTGTCTCTCCATGCATGCCCGCTGCTAGAGTTTCGCTAACCACAGTTAGTCACTCTGTTGGAGGGAAGAGTTTCACACCTGACAGTAAGATTGCATGGAATATTTTCCTCGAATGCCACACCCAAGAGTACACTGCAACTTGCTTAACCTGGAAGAAAAGACTTGAGAACCATTAAAAACAGAATAAGAAAACTCTTACATGGCTCTAACTTTCAGGATAGGTATAAATACCAGTCATAGCAATGCTCTGTTGTCTGATCAAGAGGTAGCAGAGCATGGAGGTTAAAGGTAAAGGTTCTGCAACTAGCTGGTCTGGGTTCAAATCCTGGTCTATCACTTACTAGTCAAACATGGAGAAATGAATTTCTCTGTACCTTGGTTTCTCCGGCAGTATAGGAGAGATGATAATAATTCCGTGTAGCAGGGATGTTGTGATAGACAAGAACATGGAGACATATAGTGGTTAGTCAATGGTATCTACTAGTCCTGAGGCAGGATAAAAAAGCATATGCAACAGTAAACTCTTATTTTAAAAGTACAGCCATGCCCTGCTACAAAAACGTTAGAAAGAGATTCAAGAAAGTGTCTGACTTCTTTGTCTCTAGAGTTAGCTGCAGAACTCTTGAGAAAAGAGAGGGAAGATAATTGGGGTATTTTTCCTGTGGAAGGTTCTAAATAGCCTTGTCACCTTTCCTGGGCCTCTGTGAAGGATGCTGAGTGTCATATATGTTAAGAAGGTTAAAAGCACAGTCAAAGCAGACCCCGGGGCTCTTTAGTACCTACTCTATGTAGGAGCAGTTAAGTACTAGGGGTGTTTGTGCATGCGCAGAAGGAAAGGAGGCTTAGAGGCGCGAGCTTCCAACCTGCCTCGCTCACTATCAGTAAGCATCAGACTCGAAAGCAAAACTTGTCTTCCTAGACAAGATGGTTTGGCACGGGGTTGTCTCCCAAGTGAAACACTGAGGAATATTATAAAGAAACAGTAGTAAGCTAAGGCATTTTGAACTAGAGGACATGAAAACACCGAGCTTCCTGGGGCTTTAGCTGTGACCTGTGTGGAGGAGTGAAAAGGCATGCACATCTAGTACAGTCATAAATCATTCATTTTTTTCAAAGGATGTGTTCCGGTGTCTTTGCTGGAATACATATGATAGGTCCTGGCTGCAGAACTACGTAGCTCCATGAGGTTTGCTACGCAGAGCAGATATTCCATTCCATACCGACGTGAAAGCCGCACGTGGATATCCTTCCACCTTGAGCAGTCTAGATGAATGATCAGAGCAAATGAGTACATCTGTAAAGAGATAAAAACAGCAACAGCCATCCATTATGCCCGGGATTCCAGGAAGAATGATTTCCTTTATCATTTTAACACTATTATTCTCTAATCACAGATAAATATTTAATAACTTTCTCAAAGGTTCTCTATACAAGTAATACCTTTCCAGCCACATATAAGACAGTTTTTATTCACTGAAGTCACATTTTCAAAACTTTTAGTCCAATTTTCAAACCACATTTACACTTGCTACTGAATTTAGACTAAGCATCTCTCCACAGACATTGTTGTGCTTCCTGCGGACCTGCATGGCCTGGTAGGGCTCTATCAGTGATTCTGTGGCACATGGTTTGGTCAGGGTCTAAATTCAAATGGCAGGAAAGCTGAAAATGACTGTGCCATCAGGCCNCTGTCCCATCACCAAAAGAAAAGCAGAGAAGGAGGAGAGTGGAGAGAACAGGAAGGAAGGAATAGGGGGAGAGGAAAGGACCTGGGCCAGGAGGCAGAAGTGGGAGAAGCAGAAGTGTTCCTCAGAAGTCAGGCAGGGATTCATGGCTCTCTAGCAGGGAATGAAGGACTGGAAGACAGCTCAGTGGAAGTATATGGACCCAAGTTCAGATCCCAAGATCACATGGGAAAGCTGAGAATTCCTGCAAANCCAGCCCTTGGGGGATAGAGATAGAAGGTTCCTTGGGCTCACTGGCCAGGTGAGCCAAGATAGGGAACTCCAGAACCCCCAATGAAAGACCCTGTTCCCAAAATAAGATGAAGAGCCACCGAGAAAGGTACCTGATTTATGCCTGGCCTCCACATGAACACATACACACACACACACACACACACACACACACATACATTTGTACATGTAGATATACATATTTATTTATACCCATAGACACAATTTTAAAAGTAAAAAAGAAAGAAAGAAGGCATCTGATAAGTTATGGGCCAAAGTTATTGGTGACCTTCGTAGAAGCCCATACAATCATGAGCCTTCATCTTCAATGAGCTAGAGCACAATACATACTTGAAATTTAAAAATACAGCTTAGACAATAAAGCATACAGAGTCTATTTAAAGTACACCATTCAAGTTTCAAGGGTTATGTTGGGTTTATGCCACATTAGCAGCTGTGAGCTTTGGTCAAAGATAGTTCTTTTCCAAGGGAGAGAGAGTTGTCTATCATCGGGGAGCCTTTGATCAAAAGAATAATTAAGACAAATAAATGTTCCTAATGTTTATTTTAATAAAGTTATCAACATACTTAATAATCATTAAGTAGGTTCTGTAGAATGAGGAAATGAGCAAAATTGGATCTCATTGACATTTTCCTCCAGGGCTGGAATCCCACCTTTTCTACAATTGTTTTTCTTTTTTCCATTATGAGATACTGACTTCTTGATATCTCGTTTGTTTTACAGATATGATTCCTGAGGCAGCAAAGAAGTGACCAGAGGATAGCCCACTCATTTTCATGGGGACCAGTGAGAGGCTCCTTTATAGTNCAGACCTATGTATAAATAGCAAACTTAGAGCTAAGGATTAGGTCATCCTGAGGTTAATCAGTAGTTGGTAAATGTCCAACGCCTGTTCTTGAGAACGTTGAATGTATTAGTAGAAAAAATATTGCTTTTTTTGGAAGCAATGCTGTAGACTCCCTATCAATGGTGTATGCACCTGGAGGATTCACTTTCCTCCCTGACCTCCTTATAATGGGTTCCTCCTATGGCTGATGGTCCAGTCTTTGGTCACAAACAGGGCACGTCAAGAATTCATACAGTGTCAGTTCCACAATTCTGTCTTTATTTGCGTTATTCTTTGTACAGCTGAGCTAAAGAAAGGCTTGACGGGAGCTGTGTGGATTGAGAGTTCAACTAGACACAAGGAGTTCAGCTTCCATTTACCACTGTGAGACAGCGGGCAAGTTCCCTGTCTCCTGTGTGTCTCATTATCCATTTATCAACACAGAATATTTGCTGAGGCCTTCCTACGGTAGAACTGTGCTAGACAGCCTCAGATGAAAGGTTGGCAAACAGATCAAAGATGCTGTGGGTAGACACAATAAAAATTCGTGTAGAAAAAGGACAGAGTTCCACAGGCTCTATTTCTAAGAAACTGAAAAATGAGAAAAAATGAGAGGAAACTCACCCTGACACAACAAATGTTTAACAAACACTCCCTAGAGCCAATGGCATAGGCACCATTGAAGGGGATTAAGAAGGTGGAGAGCTATGCAAAGGTAAATAATGCATGGCTCTGCTCTCCACTGCCAGCTGGGGAAAGAGTCACAGCAGCAAGCAAAGGTAGACTGAGACAGTTGCTGCTGTACTGTTATGACTTATTCATTCTGACAGGGGAATGCAGATGTAGCAGTTGGGCAAAGCTGTGAGGAAGTCTGAAGGATGTACCAACGAGGACATCAAATACAGAAGTCACCTACACCTTCCCAGTACAGACTCAACTCTACTCTGAAGCGTGAAGACAGCCCTCATTTTTTTCTGTGCTATCCTGTGTGCTATGCACAAGGGATGTGTATGAGAAAGTAGGCCACCCTTTTCCTCCTATACCTCATCACCTGGTGAAGAATACAACATAGCAAATACATACAACTACATGATAGAAAGATGCACGCATTTTTTTGCTTTCTTCCCTTTCAGCTGTCAGTTTCTCTCCCTGCACCCTTGTGGTCTAGAAGAAGTGAGAAAGTAAAGGCTTCCTAGGGAAGGAGAGGAGTGAAATGTAGGCAAATCTGCTCTATAGAAGATGTCACATATCCCATCTTTCCCATCCAGTTTATTGTAGTGAGCAGAAGACTAGCAGTGTGAGATGGTTGGCATGCATACCCTATCTTTCTCCCCTCAGAGTAGAACATAAATGAGATCTAAGAGAGAAATGAAAGAAAGATCCAGGGAGTAGATCCTGAGGGCTATTAGCAGCCTGAAGAGACAACAACCTGCTTCTCTGAATTCTAGAATTTGCAGTGAGGTCATTTACAGTAAAGTGGTGAAGACAGTAANATTCACAGAGATAAAACTGGTGTCAGTTTTTGTCTAAACCTCAGTAAATGAGCAAGAATATGTTTTCAGAAATCTTAAAATAGTTGCTGCATTAATCAAGATAAGCCAAGTGTTTACTATGAACTAAATCACATGTTGAAGCTCTACTACAAAGAGACAGAGTTGAAATACAGCCTCTAGGATTCTCAGTTCAGATGGCTAGGTTCAGGTAAGCATGCGGTCCTCTGGTTGGGTTTGGTGCTCTTAGAAGAGGCATCGGGTGAGGGCACAGTGTGGCCACCTGTCAGCAACAGATTGGTCTAGAACTGCCCAGCCTCCAGTGAAAGAAAATAAACATTCTGTTGATTAAGCCTCCCAGACTGATCAAGACAGTCTTGCTGCTATAACAACCCCTCAAATCTTAGAGGCTTCACATGACAAAAGGATAGACACTGCTTTGTGAAAATGTAGCTGCAGTTCCAGGCAATTCTACAGAGCAACCTCCCTCAGCAAGAAGTCTCTGGAACCCACAGTGGCTGCCCTGGTGGTTGCCACCTCAGCATGTGGCAGGGGTGGGAAGTGGGGAGGGACTGAAAGGTTCAATCAATCAGCTTCCTGTAAGAGGTTGCTCTAGGATGGACTTCAGTTAATCTAAGGTTTTGGAAGGTCAAATAGAGTCCACTATGGATAATAGGATAACACATCTCACTGACTTCCTGTGAGACGTATATAACAGCTGTGTGTGTGTGTGTGTGTGTGTGTGTGTGTTATTCTCATGTGTATGGACAAATGTATGTTATGCACGGGGAGTGCTCATGTATGTACAGGTCAAACTTTGATACCATTTGATGTCTGGTATCTTCCAATCTTCCTAGATTTCTCTCCACGTTTTATTGAGGCAACATCTCTGGATAAACTCAGAGCTCGCTCTTCTGGCTAGCTAGCCCTGCTGATTGCTCTAAGGATTTCCTGTTTCTGCCTCCATGCTGGGGTTACGGGCAGGTAACCATGCCCACCAGGCTTTACATGAGGTCTTGGGAACTGAACTCTGGTCCTCATACAGGCATGCCAAGCACTTTACGCACTGAGCCATCTCCCCAGCCCCAGAATCTCACTCTTTTTCTCATCCATCCCTCTGCCACACACTCATGAAGTAAAGAAATAATAAAATAATGGACAGTCAGACATATATTCCTCCTTCCTCTCTCTCCTAGTGACCAAGTGGACTATGTAGATCTTCTTTTCAACAAGTCAAAATCTCTTTTAAGATTTATGTGTCATCTATATTCTCAATCACTGCTCCCCTTTTCCAAATCGGATTACAAGATAATTATAAATCCCAAATATGCTTCAAATTGCCTCTTACAGTCAGAGGCAGACAGGAAGATAGTGTTAATTTGCCGCACTATTGCTCCACACATTTCTGGGACCATTAAAATAAATGTTACATCACAACAGCACACAGCATCCTGAGACATAAGAAATTCATGGCCCTGAAAGTCCAAAATTCTATCATTTGCTGATCACATCACATAAGCTTCATTTTGAGCCTCTCTAATCAAGGACCAGGAGGCTCGTGTTAATGGAGTTTGGACTGACAAACAAAGCATGTGACTCTGAGAATATGGGTTCCTGAGTCCCCATTAGTATGAGGTAATCAAGTCTCTGCTCTTGAAGCAAAATTAAAAATCAAGAGAGAATGTTCCTCTTTTCATTTCCTCTGGGTCCATGATGTTTAGAATTAAATTTCTAGCTTTAATGATGAATGGGCCTAATTAGAAATGGAAAACTCATATCAGAATTTCCTATTGCTCTCCTTTCTCCTAACTCCAACACCTCTTTCTCTAAGACATGATGGGACGAATGTGTCCATGATGAAGCTGGAAGCTGGTGGGAAGTAAGCATGCCCAATGAAATTCCAAGATAGGTACAGAATTTTCTGTTTTTAACAAGGATTGTTGATGCCCAGCTGTACAAAGATCATATGCCCTGTTGCCTAGGCCAATGTTTGCCCTATTTGTATCCTTTTTGGTTAGTCCAAGTTATAGCAAAGGATTCTGTTTACAGAATGTGTTTCAAAACTCATTGGAATGACTAAGTAAATGTCCACTACTGAATTAACTCCACTGAAAATCCCCACATCTCTCAGGCATACAATCAAAACTCAAGACATGATGTACTACTCTAGAAATTCACTCATGAGACTGGGGCTCAGGATGAGAGGTGGGCACAGGGGTTGCTTTTTCATCACTGTCACAAAACATCTGACAAATGCGAGCTGAAGAAGGGAGGGCTTGTTTTGACTCATGATTCAGAGGCTAGAATGCTTCATGGTGGCGTGGGGAAGGCCTGGCAGAGTTCATGGTAGCAGGGGTGTGGTTAGGGTTTCTTACATCTGGGCAGAACAGGAAAGAGAGAAGAGAATGGTGGGACTCTGCTTTCCTGTTTATGCATCCTGGAGACCCAGCCCATAGGGTACTGCCACCCACATTCAAGGTGGCTCTCCAAGCCTTAGGCTAATCTCTCAAGAAACACATTCAGAGATCAGCCCAGAAATATGCATCCAGCTAGCTGACAATGAGAATTAAATACAGCAAGTAGTAAGAGCTCTTTGGAAGGAGTGTGGAAGATACAATGGTGCCTATGTGATATTTTTCCCAAGTCACATGCATTTAAGGATGAGGCTTCATAGCGGAAAGAAGTGTTTAGTAGCTATTATTAATAGTAGTGTGATCAGGGGCTCTTTATTAGGAATATGCTATATTATATTAATCATCTTAAAAATAACTGAGGAACTAGATGGCTGCTCTTATAAAACTCCAAGCACACGGAGCTGCCAATGGCTTACTTTGTTCTGAAATCCACATGGCAATGACTGCCAAAGAACTTGGGATCCAGAAGACAGAATCATCTATTTTTCTGGCCTTGAACTTGGATCCTTAAAAGTGAACTGAAAGAAACTTTTAAAACTACAATTTATAAGCCGAGCAGTGGTAGCATATTCCTTTAGTACCAGCACACAGGAGTCAGAGGCAGGCGGATCTCTGTGAGTTTGAGGCCAACCTGGTCTACAGAGTGAGTTCCAGGATAGGCTCCAAAAGCTACACGTAGAAACCCTGTCTCAAAACACCAAAAAAAAAATACACTTTATAGAAATAAACTAGTGATGTAATACCATCAGACCTGTCCATGAAGACAATGTAAACAAAAGTGCAGAAATGCCCAAGTCAGCTGATGGATGTAAGCTTCTGCAGAAGAGCTCAAAGGTCCTGCTCTCCAAAACTGAACCCCCGCTTTTTAGCTATAGATAACTGCTGTCCTGCATACACCATTTTATAAAATACAGGAATGAAAGTTAAAAAAGAACAGAAATTTCATTGATGGAGAATAGTAACTGGTCAATAGCTATGGGCATTTGACCTGGGCTTCCGAAAAAGAAGAGACAGCAAAGTCCAGCAGAGAGACTGCCCCAGCAGCAGCCATCTCCAAGGGACATACATCCCTTTCTCCCACTCATACCCAAGGCTAGAAAAGAACTCGGCTGTCAGCACGCTGTCATCGACATCTAAAGTATCAAGCTTCAGATGCTGATAAAAATAAACTGTGTGCACAAGCCAGAGTTGTTAACACATTTAGGAAGCTAGGAGAAAGCTTGCCCCTATTTGCATATGTTGATGAACAACAAGAGTAAGCCCTTTGTGTGGTGCTTCAGGGTCCTGAGAAACCCAAGGAAGTCTAAGAAGGGAGAGCAAAATCAAGGCTCAGTAACAAGTCAGTGTCTCTCTCCGGCTATCTCTGTACCTTTGTATGATCCCTCTGTACCCTACACATACACTTAAATGCATACGTATACACACACACACTTCTTAGGTCTCTTCATATGATGATTAATGTAATTCAGCCTCTACCTTGCCTCTGTGACCTGTGAGCTCCCTAAATTCCAACTCCACCCCCTCTGTCTCTGATACTGGTGATTGAGCCCAGGGCCTCACATATGCCAGGCAAGTGCTCTAACAACTGAGTGATATAACAAGCAATAGACCTTAATAGAATGATAACATCTATGCAGCCAATATCTTGATTTAAAAAATAGAACATGACCAGCACCCAGATGCAATACTTTGCTCTAGTGTTGCAAGCCTCTCAGTTTAATGGCATAGATTAATTCTGCTAGATAATGTGCTTCCTATAAACTAATTTCTGTGTCTGACTTCTTTCATTGTCAACCTTATGATCTTTTTTGTTTCAAGTAGTTGTTGACTATTTCCATTGCTGCATTTGTGCTGTGATTATAAGTGCAGATATTCATTTAAATAATGGTGGACGTTAAGCCAATTGTCATTTTTTTTGTCTCTTATACCTGGTGCTTCTGTGACTATTCATAAATATTTTTGGTAGAAGCATGTATTTCTCCTGGTATATGCCTAATGAAGATGACACTGTTGGGCCTTTGGGGAGACACAAAGCCTAAGAGAGGCCACTAGTTTTCCAAAATGACTATACAGCTTTACAGCAGAGAGTACTGGTTACTCTGCCCCCCACCTCACATTGGCATCTTCCATCTCAGCCATTCCTGGGGCTATGGTCTGGTCAGGTGTTTGCTTATTTTTCTATGGTATTGACTATTTAATTGAATCTTTTATTCCTTATTAATTTGTAATAATTCATTTATCATTTTTTAAAATGTGGGTGTGTTATGTGTGTGGGGGGGGTGCCCAAGTGTAGCAGGTGCTTTTGACTATGTGTGCCTATGTGTGTGTATGTGTGCCTATGTGTGTGTATGTGTGCCTATGTGTGCCCTTGTGGAGGACACAGGCAGACATCAAGTGTCTTCCTCTCTCATTCTCCAGTTAGTTCATTTGTTTGTTTGTTTGTTTATCTGTTTCTTGTGGGAGGGTCTGTCTTAGTCAGTGTTCTATTGCTGTGAAAAGAAACCATGACCATAGCAACTCCTATAAAAGAAAGCATTTAATTGAGGTTGGCTTACAGTTTGAGAGGTTTAGTCCACTATCATCCTGGAGGGAAGCAAGGCAGCATACAGGTAAGCATTGTGCTGGAGAGGTTGCTGAGAGTTCTACGTCTTGATCCACAGGCAGCAGGAAGTGAACTGTCTCTCTGGACATGGCTTCAGCATATATAGAAGACCTCAAAGCCCATCTCCACAGTGACACACTTCCTCCAACAAAGCTACATCTACTCCAACAAGGCCACACCTCCTAATAGTGTCACTCCCTATAGGCCAAGCATTCAAACACATGAGTCCATGGGGGCCATACCTGTTCAAACCACCACAGGGGGTCAGAGGATAACTTACAAGAACCAGTTCTCTCCTACCATGTAAGTCCTAGAGGTCAAACTCAGAACACCAGTCTT
>LZPO01056328.1:9396-26441 GCA_001675575.1 Neotoma lepida
GGGGGTGGGTTGAGGGAGGGAGCTGGTGGGGCGGGAAGAGGGAGGAGAGGGGAAACTGGTGGGGTGGGAGGAGGGAGGAGAGGGGGATCTGAGGTTGGTATGTAAAAGGAGTGGAAGATCTTTTTAATGTTAAAATAAATAAATTAATTAATTAAAAAAAAATTTCTCCATGCCCTTTGTAGTTATTAATTACAAACACGGCTGCTATAAAATTTGTGTAGAAGTGTCTCTGTGAATGTACATTTCTAATTCACTGGGGTAAGTATCTGAGAGTATGACTTCTAGGTCCCCAGATGCATATTCACAGCTCCAATCAAAGTTAGTTTAGTTATCAAGTTTTTTATTAAGCATCTTGGCAATCATCCCAAAGATCTTCATAATGACTTACCAAAAAGATAAATCAGCACCAATACTACAGGAGGTAGCCCAACGGGCACTAACAAAGTAGGCTAAAACTGAAGACAAAATATATTAAGATCCATTCTTCATTTTGCCTAACATAAAAGAAAAAAGGAAATAGGTATTTAAAAGGGATAAAGGGGGGAAAGAGGAATGGGCAGAGCAATGGGAGTAAGTAAGAACAAGTAAAGTGATTTATTTACACAAGAATGCCATTATGAAATCTGTTGATTTTATATGCTAACGAATAATAAAAGTAAATAAAGGACAAGGAACTTTAGCTTTCAGATGAATGTACAGATGTTTTCTACTTCCTGCTGTAACTTTTACTCCCTTCTACTCCTATACATCACACTTTTGAATTTTTAAGGATCACTCTGTGGAACAGTGGTGACTTTAGAGGTTCTTTACAGTCTAGTGTCTGAATATACAAAAGCTTCAAAGGAAAATGGCTGTAGCAAATGCTACAAGAAACTTTAAGAGATCTGGTGGGATGTTTTGAGTCAAATGAAACATGTTACTCCTTCACTAAAATCAACAAGAAGGAATCTCTAATGTAATTTCATCCTACACTCTCAGTTCACAGATTTAAAGAAAACCAAAACCAGAGACAAGAACTAGGAGGTCAAAAGGCAAAAGCTACTCTGTGGCATGTTCAGGGCAAAATCCTGGAAGTTTAAATAGAAAGGTGGACATTACCAAATTTTCATTATAGGTCTCCTGTGAAAATCTTCAGCTCTCAATGGCCAACACACACATGCTAACAACACAAATAGAATACTAGCCAGAGATGTGGAGGGAACAACAGAAGCTCTGTGTCACTTTGTTTAATGCCAAAATTTGTTGTTGTTTTTTAAAATCGCAGTACCTCAATAATTCTTCCTTCTAATTATGGAATGTACTCACTGAAATCTGCAACGTTTGTACTATTGATCTTCCATCAATTATAAAATATCTACCATAAGTATGGGAGGGAGGGTAGGACTACTAGATGTGTTTTCTTTGAGGTATGGGAGGGAGGGTAGCACTATGAGATGTGTTTTCTTTGAGGAGGTATAAAGTTNCAGTAGAAATTAGGACTCATCCTCATCATGGCTGTCACCTCTCCAGCATATCACCTTAAAGGGGGATAAAACAATGACCTACCTGCATTGAGCATACTGAGTGGACTTCTCTTTGTTGTTATCCTGTTCCTTGTACCAACTGTGCTCCCAGGTATAACTCAGGGGTAGCAGGAAGCACAAATGCCCTAGTCTCAATTCACCTCTACACCTACGTTGCTTTTGTAATTTTCCCCTTTTATTGAAAATAGTTTTTTTTCTTATGTATTGCTTATGGTTTCTCCTTCTTCTACTCCTCCCAGTTCCCCTCCCCTCCAATCCGGATCCACTCCATTTCTGTCTCTCATCAGAAAACGGACTTCTTGGAAAAAAGAAAACAGACTTATCATAAAATATAATAAGATAAAACAAAAATTAACACATTGGAATTGGACAAAACAAACAAAAAAAGAAAAAAGCCCAAGAGAAGGCATAAGAATCAGAAACCCATTTGTTCGCANACTCAGGAATCTCATAAAAACTGGAAGACATAATTAGTGCAGAGGACCTGTGCATGCCACTCCAGTCTCTGTAAGTTCATATGATTTTGGATCATGTTGATTTAGAGGCCTTGTTTTCTTGGTATCCTCCATGCCCTCTGGCTCTCAGACTCTTTCTGCCTCCTGTTCCTTGGAATTCCCTGAGCCCTGAGGGGAAGGATTCAATGGAGCCATCCTATTTAGGGGCTGAGTGTTCCAAGGTCACACTTTCTGCATAATGTCTGGCTGAGTAAGGCACTGGGCTATGAGTATGTCAGTACATTGTTAGGAGGCATTTTTTGCTACATTTTTTTTTTTAGATCAATAATGTTTGGTTTTATCCTAGGTCCCTGGACTATCTAAGCGTTAGGTTCTTGGTCACCCAAGCAGTGTTGGGTATGGGTTCCATCTCTTGTATTCCTAAATTTTTCATTTCCAGATTTCCCTCAGTTTGGATTTTCTTTATTGATTCTATCTCCAATTTCAGGTCTTGTTCATTTTATTTCACTGTTTGTGTTTTCATAGATTTCTTTAAGGGATTTATTCATTTCCTCTTTAAGGACCTCTATCATATTAATAAGTCTACCTTAAGGTCTTTTTCTTGTGCTTCAGCTATGTTGCCATATTCATGGTCTACTATGGTAGGATCTAGTGGAGACATATAGCCCTGGCTATTATTGAGTTTTTACACTGGTATCTGGGAATCTGGGTTTGGGAAGATAGTTAATTCTAGGTGCTTATATATGGTCTTGTCTTTGTTGGGTGAATGTTTTGTTCCTTGGATGTTGCCCTCTCTAGTTCTTAGAAGGGTGTGGTGGCTATGATGCCTGATGGGAAATTCTTCTGGGCGGTCCTGATAAGTGTGGCCACTGGGGATTCCCAGGAAAATGTGTGTTTCTAGGTATTAGGAACTGACTCTTAGGAATGGGGATGGGCTAGGAGGAAGAGGCTGAGGGAGTCCACAGGAGGGAGGGAGGCAGGTGTCCCACTAGCATCTGGTTAGTTCCCTGGAAATGGGGGCAGAGAGTGAGGACAGGCCACAGTAGAAAGTCTCCTACAGAGCTGGGGATGAGACTGGGCAATTGGACTTGGAGGAACGGAGGGAAAGGTGAATATCTTCGGTTAGCCTACCTGCTTCCCTGGACGAAATGGTCTGTGGATTCCCAGACAATGCCTGTTGGAGGTGGGGCTAGGATAAAGCAATGAGTGGGGGGAAGGAAGTCTGGTGGAGAAGATCTGTGTGATCCACTAGAGATGGGTGTGAAGGGGTTGGGGTTGCAGCAGGTGGTCTGCTACAGAGCAAGGATAAAACTAGGAAATTGGTTTTGGAGGAGATGAAAAGGAGGTGAAGATCTGCAGTTAGTCTACTGGGCTGGAGTCTGTTTTTGTAAGTTTTATTCAGAAGAAATGTGGGTGGTAAAGGAGGAAAATCAGTAGCCCTCTTGAGACATGCCTCCCTCCCCCTCTCTGCTTCTAAAAGGTATTTGCTGACCAGCAGTTTTAGAGCTGACCAAAGTTTGAACTAAATGGGAAAATAAGGTCAGAACAATAAGTCTATCCTGGACCTGGCAAAAACAGGATATGGGAAAACATAAATCCGGTTGACCAAAGGTTGAACTCTGTGGGAATAGACCTGAAACAATAAATCTAAATGTATATATCCTGGATTCAGTAAAAACAGGATATAGGAAGTAAAAAAAAAAATTATGTCTCTGCAGATACCCTGCATCCTGTTGGCCACTAGTAGTTTCATGTTTATAGAGTACAGCCAGTAAATTCAAAGGATACACACCCTCACCCAATCATATGGTACAAAAGCTTGTACCACCCTGCTTGCATTTTTTCCTTTAAAAACCCTTCACCCTGAGAGCTCAGGGCCATCCTCCTCCACCCGCTGTGTTGGAGTGTTGGATACCACCAAGCCCAGGCTTGGTTGTTATCAATAAACCCCTGTGTGTTTTGCATTAGGTATTGGCTCTGTGGTGGTCTTGCTTGGGGGTCTTTTGACACAGGCACAACATTAGGGGGCTTGTCTGGGATTCCCCGTGACCCCCAGATCCCGACCCAAGGGGTTTCTTACCAGCTGGTAAGTTTCTGTGTCTCTGTCTGTTTCTATCTCTGTGCTGCTTTGTACTTTCATTTCCTGAGGTGCGTTTGGTCTGTGAAGTGATCCAGTAATGGACAGTGCCTGTGGCAGGCAGCCAGCTGATGAGCTGGAGGGCTGGGGATCACAGGGGTCCCAGGAGACGTTCCGAGCCCCTGATGGGGATGTGGAAGCCTCCAATGTCTGTTTGATGGAAGACAGAGAGCCTCGAGTCTGAATGGTGTTTGGTGTGATTGAGCCTGGAGGGTCGCTCCCCCCAGAGCCATCATTGTTCTTGAAACTTTTTTGTTTCGTTGAGGCAAAGTCTTATTTTCATGTGCCCTTGGTCTTGTGTGTAATATGTTAATTGTTCTCATTGTTGACTTGACTGTGACAGACGGACTCTATGGGACAATCCCCCTCTTCTCCCCTAGACCTTTGCCTAGCCCAATGGAAGGATGTGTGAGCCACTGCTCACAATAAAATAATTGATTTACAAAGTGAAGTTTGTCACCTTTTGCAATGCAGAATGGGCTTCTTACAATGTTATCTTGGCCTCTGGAGGGAACCTTTGATGCTAGCCCAGAAAGAGTTCCCTGTGTTCCCTCAGACCCTGCCCTAAGGGGGTGGACCAGTGGAGAAGGGTAAGCAGAGGTAGAGAGGAGAAACTCCTGATCCCGTGCAGTTGCCCTTCCCAGAAGAGATGCCCCCCTACCATCAAGGTGGGAATCAACCTTTTCACTACTGGCCCTTACTGGTACTTATGTCTATGTAAATATTACTTGTTTCTTCCCTTATTGCATTTGCTATCAGGCCCACAGCATTGGTGGGTGGGGGAAGCTCATCAGCAGAGCTACCTGCTGAGTGCTCGTCACTCCCTGGCCCCTGGGAAGATCTGAGACTAGGGCCTCCCATGGCCCTAACTGGGCCCTCCCCAATCAGGGAGGTGAGTTCCCAGAGAACAGGTATCCACACATGGGCAGGCTGGGCAGGAGAGGCCGCGAGTGGGCAGATGACTCCCTCGCCAGAGCTTGGAACAGACTCACAGTCAGGGTGGGCAGTATTAGCATGCAGGGAAAGCTCTGTGGCTCTTACAGAGGAGAGAGAGACATAGCAAGGTCCATTTCCCTTCTTAGCTCTCTTGCTATCAGGCTTGCAGCATGGGTGGGGCTGGTCTTGGTCTACAGGAGAGGCTTGCAGCCAGCCAGCAGCTCTTACAGAGTGGGGGTGTGTGCTCTCAGTACAGGCAGGCAAAGATGGGAGCTATGGGCAGAGTGATAGGGATTGCCTGCAATTGACAAAAATTGTGTGAATGCTGAATAGTGAATCTGATTTTAGCCAGAGGAGTTAACCAAAACTTTCTTTCAGGAACATTGACAGCCAAGGACACACTCTGTGCCCACCGCTCCCTCTCCCTTCCTTCCTAAGCCAAGTTCTTCACTGTGATAACTTCAAGGTCTCTTCTGCCAGCCAGTAGCTACCCTTGTTAACTCTTCCCTGTCCTAATACTGCTTGAAAAGAAATGTTAAATTACAAGCCAAACANATATTATTTAAAAAACAATTATGTTTTGGTTTCTACAGGAAAAGAAAAATTTACATGGATTTTGGTCATTTGAGTTCAATGGGTTACAAATATTTGCCATCATTTAAGAGAATTGGGTAAGATTTAAAAAAAGATGTTTTAGGATGTAATGTTTTTATAAGAATATAAAGGCTTGAGATATAAAGATAAAAGTTTAAATAAATGATTTTTTGGTTTAAAAAAGCAGTTTAAGATGTAAAAATTTAAAGGCTGAAGCATGTTGTGAGGGTTTGAGTACGGGATATTTTGGGCCTGAGAAAACAGTTTGAGGTATAAAAATATAAAACTTTAAGTACTTTAAAGTTTAAATAAATTGTAAGGTTTGAATATATATATATATATATATATATATATATATATATATATAAAGTTCATAGGGGGTCTAAGATGTAAAGGTTTTAGGTATGGAAATATAAAAAATGTTTTTAAAAGGTATGTAAAATGCCAGTTATTGGGATATGTAAAAGCAAGTTATAAATGTCTGAAGATAAGAAGGCTTAAGTAATGATAAAACAACACAATTTGAGATGTATAAAAAAGTAAAATAAAATAAAACATATTTCAATTTTCTTTCTCTTACTATTCTGTTATTACATTGTGACTCCAAAGGTTCATAGTTTTAAGAAATGTTTGTCTAGTCTGTAGATATGGATAAAAATATGGCCATATATATGTTGGTTTTAAATGTCTCAATTTATATGTCCTCTATGTTAAGGAATACAAGTTAATACTAGTTATCTGGCTATTCAGATACTAGTTTAAAGCATAAACTGTTAACTCTTATTTAATTATAAGCTATTTAAAAAAATAAAACAGAATCTAAGAGATCCATTTGACTAATATATCATCTATAGGATAACAAATTGGCCTGATAGTTGTTACCACACTTAGATATATTTTTAAGATTAGGCCTAGGTTTGTTTAGTTCAGATATATTTAATAAATAATGGTCCTCAAACTCGTCAAAGATCTGATGAATATGGCATTTAAATTATTTTNTAAAAAGCTTACTATAACAGAGACTCCCAGCTCCCAGCATTAACCTCCAAGGTCTCCAAAGAAGATATGGAACAATGACAAGATGACGCCACCTGAACTGTTGACAATAGTGACCACTGGGCAAGATGACCCAACCCAACACCTGCTGTCAGGGATCTGTCCTAGACTGGACAAATGAGACACTGATAATATAAGATCAATCTTTTCCAAGTCGCTTCTCCACAGGGAGAACTTTCATGTTATGGGCCCAGCAGCCAAAACTGATGCTGTCCTGACACCTGTTCTGCCAATGCTATGAAGACTACAGGAGCCTGGGATGATGGTAGTCTGGGTAATGGACAGTCTCTGTCATTTTTTAAGAGATTTGAAAGTCTGCAGTCAGGTAAAATTTATCCTTCTCAGATCTCTGATGGCACTGATGACTGGGCTAGCTATAGCTTTGTCAGCTTAGCAACATCAGGTAACCAGAGTCTTCCACGAGGTTGCAGCCACCTCATTAATTCATTGATCAATGCATTAATTAATTAAAGTTACAAATAAGTCTCCTAAAAACAAGACACAAACAGGCTTGTCTTACAAGCTTCATATTAATGGACAAACAGGTTTCAAATATAATTTGAAATGCTTGTTCTCATAAAAAGATATTACAAAATTTCCTTCCTTTACCATACTGTCATTGCATTAAAAATTCATAATTTAACATTAATAAAATTCTGACAAGGTAATAGAGCAATGACTGCTTACTGTTTGGATTATGAACTCAAAATTTTAGATTTCTATTGGTTATCTTCTGAATATAGACTTACAGATGGATACCTGTTACCTGCTTTTTCTGAAATATGGATTTTACTACTGATTGATACTAAGGCCATGGGCCTAAAAATTCCAAATAACTTCACAAATTTTAACCTTTGTCTCTAGTCTATATCTGTTTCAGTGGACTTCNATTTGGCTCGCAGACACATCTAGGCATTGGCTACTGACTTCAACCTGTGACACATGGACTTTCTGAAAGATGATATGGACCAATCCAGCCAACATATATACTGCTTCTTCAGCTGGTCAATGAACCAGATGCTTCCAAATCCCCTCCTTGTTTTTGACTAACATTCTGGGTTTCTAGGGCCCTGAAAACAACATCCTAACATCAGCAGGAAGTAATTACAGAAGCAAAAACGTTGCCCTTATTCCCCCNTGGAATGTTAGATCAAAAAAAAATTTTCTTGTCATAGGGAACCCAAGATAAAATAATAACTGGTCTTCATTTTCATTTCCAAGTTCCTTCAAGATAAGAAACTCTGTTAGCCAGCACAGGGCTTTTAGCCCTTCTGCATCTGCTAATTGCTGTTGGCTCGTGTCATTGATGCCTTAACTAAATAATATTTCCTGTTCGGACACCACTACAATGATAATGCTAGAATCCCTCACCTTGCTTTCTGAGGTCAGGTTACAGAATAGGTGAGGGCTAAACTGTGGTGATATTTTATCTGTGTCCCCCAATAAAATTTATCTGAGGGTCAGAGGAAGAAGGTCAGCTGCTAGTAGTAAACACAAAAGTCATGTAATGTTAGCACATGCCCTTAATCCGTCTGGTTCTCTGTGAGTTCACGGTTAAACTAGGTTAAACTAGGGAACAGAACCAAGCACGGTAACACATGCCTTTAGTCCCTCCAGTTCTGGAGGTCTATACAGACAGACAGGAAGTGACAGAGCTGAGCAAGAGGAGGAAGTGATGTAGCTATGTTGAGAAAGCCAATGAGAGAACAGAACAGAAAGGGATATAGGCATGGAGATAGAGGAAGTCACACATTCTTTTGGAAGCAGCGGCGTTGGTGAGGTGAGCCTGGTAGCTGTTCCTAATTCCTCTGATCTCTGTCAGATTTTCACCCTATTTCTGGCTCCATTTTTATTTAACAAGACCGTTTAGAAATTCGTCTTATACTAGCCCTCCAATTCTTACAACAAGGGGGACTAAATGCAGCCCTAGGAAAAGAATGCTGTTTTTATGTAGATCACTCCAGGCTGATTAAGGACTCTATGGCCAAAGTAAAGGAAGGCCTCAACAAATAGAAAAAGGACAGGGAAGCTGGCCAGGGATGGTTCTAATCTTGGTATAACAGTTCCCTCGGCTAACAACTCTAATCTCCACTCTTTTGGGACCCCTACTGCTACTAGTCCTCATACTAACCTTTGGGCCCTGCCTCTTAGGTAAGCTGATGCAATTCATCAGAGAAAGATTGGGGACCATTCAATTAATGGTACAGAGGACTCAAACTCAGTAAGAGATCCTTAACCAAGATATAGAAATGAGCCGTCTGACTCAGGGTAGACATTGTGAAACGAGAATTGACAACCCATGATTGGGTGTCCTTGAGTTACTAGGAGAGGAGGGAATGAAATAGGAAAATCAGTAACCCTCTTGAGAGACAACTCTCTTCCCCTCCCCACTTCTAAAAGGTAGTTGCTAACCAGCAGTTTTAGAGCTGACCAAAGTTTGAACTAAATGGGAAAATAAGGTCAGAACAATAAGTCTATCCTGGACCTGGCAAAAACAGGATATGGGAAAACATAAATNCNGTTGACCAAANGTTGAACTCTGTGGGAANAGACCTGAAACAATAAATCTAAATGTATATATCCTGGATTCAGTAAAAACAGGACATAGGAAGTAAAAAAAACAATTATGTCTCTGTAGATACCCTGCATCCTGTTGGCCACTAGTAGTTTCATGTTTATAGAGTACAGCCAGTAAATTCAAAGGATACATACCCTCACCCAATCATATGATGCAAAGGCTTGTACCACCCTGCTTGCATTTTTTTCCTTTAAAAACCCTTCACCCTGAGAGCTCAGGGCCATCCTCCTCCACCCGCTGTGTTGGAGTGTTGGATACCACCAAGCCCAGGCTTGGTTGTTATCAATAAACCCCTGTGTGTTTTGCATTAGGTATTGGCTCTGTGGTGGTCTTGCTTGGGGGTCTTGCAACATGGGCACAACAGGTGGCAATGCAACCATTTAGACCTATAGAGAATGTTTGTCCAAAGTTTAGAAATTAAGTCACAAATGTGCATTTTTACTTTATGAAGCTCTGGTATTAACATGGATGGGACTTATCACCATTGTGAAAAACAAAAACAAAAACTGTTGCTCAGTTTTAAAAATACAACCAATTTTTGGTTTCCAAGTCTTATATCACTACTCTCAGTGTTCCTATCTGAATATCATGAGACAATAAAACGAGGCCTTGAAGTATGTAGTGACAATAAAGAGCATGTGTGGGCACATTCTCAGATTCAGAACACGTGGAAGATTAACTAGGCAAAGATGTGTTACATTTATTTATGCTGCATTTGTTCAATGATGTAATGATGTTTTGCTTTGCCTGTCTAAAGCACCTGGTTGGTCTAATAAAGAGGGTCCAGGTAGGGCTGACAGGCAAAGGGAATAAGCAGGAGAAGGAATGTAGGCTCAGGAGAGAAGAAAGGACAACAGAATAAGAGAGAAAGAGAGGGAGATTCCTGGGACTACCCAGACAGACATGGAGTAGGATATACAGAATGAAAGAAAGGTAAAAAGCCCCAAGGCAAAACATAGATGAAGAGAAACAAGCTAGTTTAAGTTATAAGAACTAGTGGGACAAACCTACCTAATAATAAGTCTCCATGTCATGATTTGGGGGCTGGTTAGGGGCCAAAGAGAAAGCCTGTCACAAGAACATACACCACACAACACTTCCTGTGTTTCCTCATTTATCCTATGATTCAGAGTACAGTTCACAGTGACGATGCTTCCTTACTTCCTCAACACAAATCAACTCCCAGAAAGTTGTCAGAAAGACTACCTGCTTAGACTATTCTTAATGAGCTCAGTAATACATCACTGAAATGTATTGCATTTGGGAAACAAGAAGAGATTAAATAAAAAAGTAAAATTGTCTACTTTTACAGAAAATTACACAATTTGTTTTCAATTAGCTCAGAGTTAACTACCCAGTATTTAATCTTTATTAGTAGTTAATGNTATTTAAGGTATATCAATTAAATCATCTATAAATTAATATGTAAGTTAATATCTATTAAATATCTAGAATCTATAAATATCATTTTGATATATTGAGAAGATACTATTTGAACACATATTTATTGAATATTATTTTAGGAATCCCTTTCAGATCAGACATTATAATGTACAAGTTACTTTTACATTTTTCATCATTTAAAAATTCAAATATAGACCAATGAGAAAGAAGTGCTGGCTCTGCAGGCCTGATGACCCAAGTTCAATCCCTAAGACCCACATAGAAGTAGAAAAGGAATCAATTCCACAAAGCTGTCCTCTGAACTTCACACACAAAGATGTGTCACATGCACACACACACACCACATATGGTAACAGCAATAATAATAATAGTAATAGTGATAATAATTTTATTTAAATACAAGTGTATATAAAACTTTGCAAAAAAATCAAATGGACACACACATCATAAAGCATGTCTAAGAACCAGAAAAGTAAGTTAGTACTTGTAGATATTTGATGTCCTAAAATTCTTTTTTCTTATGAAAAAAAAATCTAAGTAGAAGAAAGCACTGGTGGGGAAAATAGTCTGTGTGCTAGAGTTAAATAGAGTTGGGTTCAAGTTCCCAACTCTATTCCCTGGATACAGGATGATGCTTCTGAGCCTTAGTTGTTCATCTGTGGAATAAGAATGATGCTAACTACCTTTTTGGTGGTTGTGAGAGTTCAATTAAATAACATACAGTCTGCAAAGCATCAAGATATATATCAGGAGAAAAAGTAGTAAAATTACTGAAAATACAACACTGAGTGGACCAAATATATTTGGGAAAGCATATGTTTTTAGTCTGTCATTATTACCTTTAAAAATTAATTTTCTCCCTTCAGTTCAGGTTTATCTTCCAAAAGCTACTTATTGAAATAAAACCCCAGATCTGGAGAAACTACATGGAGAGAAAGTGACCACAAAACACACATATGGGAAAGACAACATAACTAAAAATAAAAACAATAGCAAACCTGCCTGGTTTAATTCCAGTGTAACCATTTGCATCCAACACTATGCCTGTGACACTCTAGCCAATCAGAAACTACTTTCCTGAAAAAATTGTAAATATTTATTTTAAAATGATAGCAAAATATAGTCATGTCAATCTTTTTTCAAATTCTGAAGTATATATTTCAAAATGTTTGACATCTGGCTTTTAAAAGCCAGTTAACATTCATTATTTCATAACAAGACAAAACCAAAAATATATAATTATGGGAACTGTGGCTGACATATCTGTATTGTTAGGAACTACCCACATTCCAGAACCACATTCCAGGTGCTCCCCCAGCCTGCCTTCAGTGACTCAGTACCAGCAGCCTGTCATCACCAGCCACCAAGCATTTCCATTGTCGCCACAAGTCACATACTGTTTTAAAGCCTCCACCATCATGCCCCCCTCTCTTTTTCTCTCTCTCCTATCCTTGATCAGAGGTGCCCCTCCTACCTGTGATCTCTGTGGCATTCCTTGGCCCTATCCACCAAGATACTCTTCNGCCTCAAAACCCTAAGTCTAGCGCTGAGACTTGGTAGGATACCTTGGTGCCTGTGCACTCCCCCTCAGGAGTCTAAGCTTCACAAGGACCATATCCCTTACATTCACCCACAGCAGACTCACAGACTCACAGTCCAGCTCATCTATCACTGAGCACCCCACTCAACAGTGGTAGTTGATAAGTTTCCCTTTGGTCGGTGTAAACGCTTCCCTAGATCCAAGGGAGTGACTGTTGAGCATCAATCACCCCTTTGGTATTCTTGGAGGCTGAGGTACCCCCAGCCATCATCTTTAAGGCTAGGGTTGCCCCTCTTCACTGACCCCACCTTTGAACCTTTCCCTTGGGTTGAGGCTTCATTTTCAAGCTCGTCTTTCACCTTTTGGTTTCAAAAGCCTTGGTACCAAGGCGCCAAGTCTCCTCAGGATTTTAGCCCTTGATCCCCGTTCAGTGAGATGATGATCCACTGAACAGCTTGTGTCTTCCAGTTCAGTCTTTCCTGGGTCCTGGGGACACCTTGGACTTCAGGTCTAGGACCTTACTCTCTTCTTCACCCATGGGAATGATGTCATCCATAGAAAACCTCCAGCCTCTTCATCTGACACCTGACCTGAAGGGCTCCAAATTTATTCACTTTTGTAATAAAATCTGGCATCAATGTTCTTTAGATAACCAATCCAAATGTGGCTGACTAGTGGCACCCTAGATCTCAATAGTATCCAGGACCTTTACAAATACTGAAAGTGATCAAGAATAGAAATTTCTCATTTCCCATTCCCTATTTCTCTTTTATCTGCTCCAAGCCCTGTTTGTTTTTGTCTGGTCAGAACCGATAGTCCTCCATCCCCACTTTCACCCTCTGTAAATATCCTGTCTTTAAGTTACCACTGATGGATCTGTAGGTTGGTTGCAACCTAGCAGGAAGGGGGGAAAGTAAAGGAGTGGGCACATATCCAGTACACATCTGCTTTCCCCTACAGTTCCTGCTCTGAACCAAGCTGCTGATTTAACTCTCATAAGGTATGTATGGTTCATTTGTTTCTGCTGGCTTCTGCCACCCACAAGATTTGATTCCAAATTCTAGAGTCCAATTCTTCGGCTTCTGCTTTCCTCTACCTGCTTTCTAACTGCTACTGTCTGGGCTCTGGCCTACTATGCCCTCCTAGTTCCTGACTAGCCTGCTGCATCTCTGGTCTGCTACAGCCATGTGGATATCTCCCTTCTCTCCTGCTCCCCTGTCTTACGTTTCCCAGGAGCTGCAGTCATGCCTGTGGCAGCCTGGGACTCTTTCCTTTGCTTCCTCCCACTCAGAGCTACCTGATCTATTTCTCCTTGTGCCCTCAAACTTTGTGGATTTGCTTGCCTCCCTCAGGAGCTGCCTGCTAAGTCCTGCAGCTTCTCTACACTCTCCTGGCTTCTACAATATTGGAACCCTCTCTAAGGTGAAGTTCCTGGTTGTGTCTACTTTTCCCTTAACTGTTCCTCTCCTTGTCCTATGCTGTAAGTGTCTCTCTGGCTCCTGGAGTCTGCTTCTATGCCCTTGGGCAATGTTCTCACTCAGCTCTGACCTGCTATGCTCCTCTGGGTCTCTCTACTGGCTCCTTTCCCCATGCACTCTCCTGGTTGTCTCTGGCTCCAGCCTGCAGGCCCACAGCTCTCAGCTCCCTCTTGGCACTTACAGGAACACCCCCTTCCCCATGTGTGATGTTCTGCTTTGTGGCCCTCTCTCTCTTCCTCCATGGACTCAGATTTTATTACAACAGCCTGGCCTCAGTACAAATCAATGACCAAAATATTTGCAATCCTTATTTCTAAATTCTCACAAGTAGTAGCAACTGCTACTGCAAGGCAAACGATCCCCAAATATCTTGTATCTAAACTTTCTCTGCTCTACACTTTCTTTACTTTCCACTCTTTAAATATTTTATCTCTATTTCTTTGTGCTCTCCTTTCAAAAAAAAATCTCCTAAGACAGACATGTTGTCAACTCTATCTCAGGATTTCTAAGTTCATGGTGTATGGTTTAAAATCTGTAACAAAAATTTGTTTTTAAACATATACCAAAAGGCTTATAATTAAAATCTACACATGGGTATATGTGTGTGTGTGTATCTGTGTATAATTCAAATCTGATTTAGAATATACTGTATATGTAACTTAGGTTCAACCCTATATGTGTGTATATAACTTAATTCAACTCTGTGTGTGTTGGAATTCCTGGCCACTCCCCCAGCTACATGACCAAGCATATGTTGGCAAAACAATTAGTCATTCCAGGGCTTTACATCCTACATAATTCGTGCACTGCTTGATCTTGTGATTTGCACACAACATGACCATGCAATCCATGCACATGCATAGTGTAGCTCTGTAAGCCCATATGTGCATGACAGAGGAATCCATAAAAAGTGTCTCAAAGACTTCTCCCCTCTTCTTCTCCCCCCNCTCTCTCTGCACATGTCTTTCCAACAGGCCTGATCACATTCTGTCCTGTCCCTCCCTCTTCCTAATAAAACTCTGATAGTGGGTTCTGTCATACCTTGTGGCTTTTCTCATATGGTAACAGNGCCACTTAATGAATAACATTGCACTGCCGCTGCATAAAAACCAACAGTATGTATATGTGTATATAACTTGGATTCAAATCTCATTTAAAAAAATAGCTCTACTAAGAAAATAGATGTTTTTAAATAGCAACCATGTAGCTCTTCTCCATTTTGGCTGATGATTTCATTAATATGTAAGCAGTCACATAGCCGGCAGCCATATTTACTAGGATTGAAGAGTACATGTCACATGACTTTAACCACCATCTTCAAATGACCACGTGACATAGAACAACAATTGTAAAACTTCTTAGTCCTGACAAACTCTCTGTTTATTATTGTATCTCCTTTTTAGACTAAGGAAGCACAAGTCTCCAAAATATTTTAGATTGGTATGGATTTTTGTATGATGATAAAAATTTAAGGTTATATTTTCTGCAAGATACTTTTTACTATTTCCTGTAGTTAAAAGAACTCATTTTACAATGACTGCTCTCAGTAATCAACCACCTGTGTCTCATGGTTAATAATTGGCTAGAAAAGAGTATAAAGTTTATATAAGGTCTGAGATATGAAAACTCAAGTTGTAAGGTCTAAAAAGTGTTTTAAGAATGTAAATGCAAGTTATAAAGATCTAGGAAAGTATCTTAAGGTATGTAAATACAATTTGTAAAGGTATAAGAAAGGGATTTAAGACATGTAAAAATGAAAAATGCCTAATATTTCCTTTGTTATGCTATTGCTATACTTAGACTTTAAAAGTTCAGAGTTTTAACATTAATCATTGGAGTTCTAATAAGCTATGAATCTAGCTCTGGTAAGCACTGACTACTATTATCATAGTCACTACCTCAAGCTTTTAAATTTCCTTTTATTGTCTTCTAAGTATAGACTTAAAAGTGCTTCTCGTTGTGCTAAAAACATCTTTCCAATCTATATACACTCAGTCTTCTGGACAGAGNAAAGAGTCTTCATGCTTTTTACCCAGAATCATTTTTGGGTCCCCAAGCTTCTACTATGACTCAAAGGTGTGAGTCTACTGCCTTTTCTACAATGTAGATTTCAGTACAGATTACAAACAATGGTAATACTAACATATCTAAAATGTATCTCTTTTTGTAAACTTAAAAAAATTCTTGTAAGCTTCTCATGGGTCAAACTTAAAAACTTCTTGTAACTTCTCATGGGTCAAATGGACTCAAGATAAGTACTGCCCAACAACAGCCTGCTTCCCCACCTGCCTAGTCTACTTATTCCTGAGGGTGGGCTCTCCCCCCACTACCTTTCCCTGGT
The DNA here is from genome assembly GCA_001675575.1 of Neotoma lepida. NCBI lineage: Eukaryota > Metazoa > Chordata > Mammalia > Rodentia > Cricetidae > Neotoma > Neotoma lepida. The sequence goes on from LZPO01056328.1 coordinate 25,439, forward strand.
CTTGGGACTCCTCTCCCCCAACTACCAGGGTCTAAAAGTTCCAAATATACACCTAAGAAAATAATTTCTCCTTAATTCCTTAATTTTACTTTCTCTTCCTAATATATATCTGTTCCAGCAACCCACCAGCTCCCAGTGTTCCCTCAAAAGCTGCATCCCAGACAGCTTCAAAGCTGCTAGCCCCAAGTTGTCCCTGCCTGCACACCCTAGCCCTAGAAGGTCCTACAGAGCCTGGTCAATGGGTGAAACAGCCTTCTCTTTCTGTACTTGGCCAGTATGCCAGCTTTCTTGGGTCCCCAAAGATGCCGATGCCCCAGATAACAGGAAGCAGTCTAAAAAGCACAGTGCCCCTATTCCTGCCTCACCAGCTCCCTTCCTATTTCCCCACAAAAAAGAGGAATGTTAGGAAATGTCTACATGTGCTCCCCACAGCCCACCTTCAGCTATTCAGTGCCAGCAGCTGCCAGGTGCCAAATGTGACACATTTCCACTCTCTTCATAATTTGCATACCCTTTATAAAGTCTCCAATCATCATGCCCCCCTCTGTGTTTCTTTCTTTCCTATCCCCACTCAGAGGGGTGCTACGGGCCGCAGGAATATATTATAAGAACTCAACTGGTTATGGCAAAGCCGCTACCTGTAGGGATCAAGGAATTCCTTCAGAGGAAGCCAAATTCCAGGGAGGATTTGGTGTTATTTGGCTTGTTATGTATCAGCTGTTTTCTGTTATGAATATCTTGTGTGGCTCCATAGCTTTCCCAACTGATTTTTCCCAAGAATAGCTAACAGTGTGGACTGATCACTCTTTGGACATATACGTTCCAGGTATTTGGAAAGCAAAGCTACTCCAGGAAAGATCTCTTCCCTCAGGCCCATCCCTTTCTCCTTTTAGCACTAGAGTCAGCTATCTCCCTTAGCCACATTCCAGGACTAACAGAAATAACAGTCCAGACCACCACATAATAAAATTCCTGAATTAAGGTAAATTCCTCACAGAGACAC
>LZPO01056329.1:6293-26413 GCA_001675575.1 Neotoma lepida
CTCCTTTGTTTAGCCTTTTTTTTTGACCATTAACAATAACAACTTGTAATTAACCATCTTAAACAATGAAAATTATCCCAAACCCAAAACCCATTGAAAAACCAAAATCCACCATTTGTAACCAACCATCCCAAACAATGAAAATTATCCCAAACCCAAAACCCATTGAAAAACCACTACCACCCTCCCCACCTCTTGGGAATGTGAGCGTAGTGTTCTTAATATTGCCTCCTGCTGTTTGTGGGTGAAGATATCTTTAGGGGATACTGAAAAGAAAATTTTTGGGTTAATTGTCAAGTCTGCAGTGGTAGCTGTATGATTTGTTATCCAGTCTCTGAATAACACAAAAATGCAGGGCTTGTCTCAAATCCTCGATTGAATAATCTGTGAGACTGGATCATGTCAGCTAGCCATCTCGAGATTGTCTTGAGCAGTTTGTAGTGCAAAGCTGATCTTTGGGTGATGTTTGTAAGCTTAGTGATATTATTATCGTCCACATAGAATTGTTGTTGTGGGGCCCCATCATCTTTCTGGAGACTTCAAATTTTTTATCAGGCCTGGTAATGATTTCCTGCAGAAAACTGATAGAGACTTGAATACAAAAAAAAAACATGTATAGGCAGCTAACTGAAGCCGTTTTTTTAGAATTAATTAGTATTCTATATGACCATTAAAGTTTAAAATATATATATCAATCTTACAAATTTTGATATAAAAATCATACTTTAAGAAGAGTTTAAAGAATCAAAATAGAACCAAAGAATTGAAATTAGTAGCAATAGAAGTCCCTTAATTTTATTTTGTTTTTTGTTTGTTTGTTTGTTTTGTTTTGTTTTGTTTTTCTCTGTCCCATATCAGACGGCTCTTCTGATATGATACAGAGATTTTGCATTTTCCTTTTAACAAACATGCTTGGGTTTAGAGAAGGAGAGAGCTGTTCTCCAATTCCAAAGCCAGCTTTAATTTTTTAATTGAACTGGGACTACATAAAGACCATTTGTGTTAAGTGTCTATAGAGAAGAGCAGAAACAAACACTTAGGAAGACTTATGAAGTTTTATATATGATATATCAATTGGCCAATTTACTCTTTTTCTTTGAATATTTATTCTGGATGATTTGTCCTTTTTCTTCAGATGTCTCATTTGTCCAGTGTTCTTTAGACTCCTTAGCCTTCATTTTCCTGCAAGACAAAAACAAAAACACTTCCCCAAGCCTAACTTTGGGGAAGTTCCCTTTTGGCAAGTTATATCTGATTAAATGAAAAGGCATTTGTTACTGGTATAAGTTAATTTTAAATTGGATGGTCATGCTGGATGATGAACTATCACCTCTTCTAATTAAGAAGTATCTCTTGTTCAAATCGAACCTTTATCAATTTTGTTGGTATCCATAGCTTTTCTTCTCCTGTAGAAACAAAAACAAAACCTGGTGCCCAACGTAGCACATATCCTGGTTTCCATTCTGAGATCAGCACATCCTTAAAGTATATAGGCTGATTTAACTCAGGCTAGCGGCTGACCTTGCTTTCTGATCTTTAGAAAAATTTATTGGGGGACATGGATAAAATACCACTACAGTTTATGATCCCTTATAAATAGAGACAACATATCCTTGTAATTAGTAGCAGTTACTGAAGATAAGGTCTTCTATACCTCAGCTTCTCACAAAGATTGCCATGGATCATGTCTCTCAAGAACAGACTCTTGTACCCAGAGTCACCCAAAGACCACCAAAAGACCAAATCTGATGCAAAAGCAAAGAGTCTTTACTATTACAAGTTAACTTGTAATAGTTATCTGTCTGACACAGCAGCAGAGTAGAAGAGACCCCCAAGTAGCAATGGGCAGGGTATTTAAAGCAAGGGGGGGGCTTGGGATCTACAGACTATGTAGTAACAGACTCAAAATTGGTTTATGCAAGTGGCAATCATTTTAGTAATTTTTAATTGGCTAGAGTTAGTTGGGGGTTACAGTTACCATTTTTTGGCAGGCCTGGACAAGTCCCAGGCTTTGTCCTTGAGCTGCCATGGAGGCTGGCTGGCCTAGCACATACTGACTTTGGGGGCTGACTCAGTGGCCCTGGCTCTGTCCTTTACTCATGCATGTAGCTCTAAGTTTCTGCAGTGTCCCAGACAGTAAACAGTTGGCTGAGTGGTCAGAGTGCCTGCAGAAAGGGAGCTATTACAAGGGCTATGTCTTTTGTTCATGGCCCTCCCAGAAACTGCTTGCTCAAGTCTCAGGAAACTGAAATTGAGGCCTGGTCTCTGAGAGAAAACTGAGCAGCCTTTTGTGGAATTTGCTTTGTGGATTCTTCTGGTGGGTCAGAAGACACTTCTGTTGGTGACTGGATTCCCCTGGTTTCTCTGGAGAGATTAAATGGGTTGCAACTGCAAGCTGAGAGTTCGGTGACTCATTTACAGATCTGTGCACTGCTGATAAATGAGTGCTCTTTGTCTTTGTCTTGGTCTATGTTCTGACTGTTACTGTTAGTGTTCTGTTTAATATGCTTAAGGGGACTGGGTCTCCCTGACTGAACTGAGATAAGCAAGTAGCTCCTGCCAGATGGGGCTTGTGGACTATAAGAAAGGCCATCTATTAGACTGGGCTCGCTAACCATGAATGAGGCCATCTAGTGCTGGTGTACAAGTACTTATGTCTATGTAAGTGTTACTTGTTTCTGTCTACTAACTTCCCTTATTTTCCTGGGAGAGAAGGAGAGAAAGGCATAGCAAGAGCTATGATAGCTCTCTTGCTATCAGGCCTGCAGCCAGCCAGCAGCTCTCACAGAGGGTGGGGGTGCGTACTCTAGATACAGGTGAGCAGAGATCAGAGCTAAGGGAAGGGTGATAGGGACTTCCTGCAGTTGACAAACTNTGAACACTGAACAGAGAATCTGATGTTAATTGTTAATTACTATGGTCAGAGGAGTTAACAAAAACTTTTTTAAGGAACACTGGCAGCCAAAGACACACTCTAGGCCCATATTCTCCTCCCTTCCTTCCTAAGCCAAGTTCTTCACTATGATAAAGTCAAGATCTTTTCTGCTGACCAGTAGCTTCCCTCCTTAACCCTTCTCTGTCCTGATACTGCTTGAAAGAGAAAATATGTAGTAGCCATAACAATTGCTAAAAGAGATAATTGCTTTCTTGCAGCTGCAAACTAACCAAGGACAGCACCTCCAGATGGGAGAAAAATATCATGCCATTAAACTCCAACTATTAATTCAGGGTTTCAGATCAGTCCTGGAACAATATTCATGTCTCCTGTCTTAGCTGGATTAGCTAGGGTGAGAGGTCATGATCCCTTATAAAAAGAGAAAACACATCATTGTAATTAGTAGCAGTTACTGAAGATGAGGTCTCCTATGCCTCAGCTTCTCATAAAGATTAGCAAGAATCATGTCTCTCAAGAACAGACAAGGTAGGAAAATTAAGCCACACACACACATGAGCAATAAAGAAGTTAATCTGAGGACTCGACAATTAAGAAAAACCATAACAGAATTACTCTGGAGCATCCCAAAGATTATAAAAACCAGCTCCAGTAATGAAGAAAGCCAGTCAATCATCTGCAACAGCCTAAAAGTGTAACCCCTTCTAAAACTCCTCCCTGTTCTGGTGGAAGCTCAACCTCAGCCCTCCTACTCCTAGCATCCATATACCTAAATAATCTGGAATGTACTGGTGGAAGCTCCACCTCAATCCTCCTCCCCCATATCTCTTTCCTCAAACCCTGACTCACCTCAGAAAGCCCCCAAATATGGCTCCTCCCCAAGAGATGCTCAAGACCACTCCCAGAGGGCATTTAAACTGCCCCTCAGAAAACATACATATGTTTTTTTCATTCTCTCTCCCCTGTCTCTTCTCTAGGGGGGGGCAGAAAATCATCCAGGATCATTTTACCCATTAAACCTGGGCTTTTTCTTAATTTGATTTGATTCTGTCTGATTTGGATTGCTGCATTGGTGGAGAGGCTTTTTGGGGTGCAGAAACTTTTCATCTAGAGGTTCCAGAAACTTTTCACTCTCTATCATTTTTGATGAATAATAGTCCCTGAACCAGGAGAGGTAGGTTTTGGAGTGGCATGCTTGCTCAAGCCTGACTTATCCTGTGGAATTATTTTATGCTTTTACTCTCACTTTTCAAGAAAATTAAATTTTCTCTGTTAGGACTCCATGTTTTTCTCAATTTATTCAAGTTACAAAGAAACCAGAATTCACCTCAGTGGAATACCACTGTAACTCTCTCTGGTAACAAAATCATGATACATTCATGTGCCAAACTATCACAGTTGAAATGCATTGATGAATATGAATAATGTACACTAATAACTATAAGAAAATAGGGGGTGATTTCTGGAAAATGAAATAATAGCATCTAACTAACAATTGCTAAATGGCAAGGTAAAGTTCAAATCTTTGCCCACTTGAGTTCAAAGTAAATAGTATCTAATACAGTTATAAGATATTGTCTTCGCAACCAAACCAAACTAGTGGGAACTGATGAACTTTAGGTCAACAATTGTGGAGCCTCCACGGGACTGGACTAGGCCCTCTGCATAAATGAGAGAGTTGTATAGCTCGATTTGCTTAAGGGGCCCCCTGGCAGTAGGATCAGAATCCATCCCTCATGCATGAACCGGCTTTTTGGAGCCCACTACCTATGATGAGACACCTTGCACTGCCTTGATGCAGGGGGAGGGACTTGGACCTGTCTCAACTGACTATACCAGGCCCTGCTGACTCCAGCCTTACCTTGCTGGAGGAAGGAATGGGGGTAGGTTGTCGGGGGGAGCCTGGAGGGGTGGGAGGAGAGATGAAAGGAGTATTTGTGATTGGCATGTAAATTCATAAAAAAAAATTCCTAACAAAAAAAAGATGTCTTGGTATAAATGTGTGAAGTAGTATTTCAGGGTTGTATAATGACATGACAGCAGTAGCTGTTCTTTTCAGAGTTGTCCCTTGAGATTAAATTGCCCCTTCTATACTGCATTCTAATTCTGAAAGAAAAGCAAGCCTAACTGACTAGAAGTTTCATTGCTGAATAATCCTGTTTTGCTTGGCAGGAACCAGAATGGTCTGTGAGCAATTAACATTAGAGTGGTGAGGTTTCTTCACTCTTCAGTCATGTATATCAACTGAGAGAAAGTAAGTAAGATGTCATAATGTTTAACGTGTAGAAAAATAATGTGTCTGCCTGAAGAATTCCAGTAACTAATTCCAGGTCAAGATGGATGGTTTTGTTCCTGAATGACACAGAAAGGAAGAAGGAAAGTAGGAACATAGATGCATGATGAGACTTTCCCAGCATGTTCATCTTGCTACCCTTGCACTGCCTTATGAAAACTGATTTATAAGTTTTGTTGTTGTTGTTTGTTTTTCTTGTGTGTTGATTAATTTGTTTGTTTGTTTCATGGAGTAATTGGAATTAGATTTTCTCTGATCCTTCCAGTGTCTTTTACTTGAAAACTCCTCTTTCTTTCCCATCAATTATATTCCATGAATTGGTTTTAGTCCAACGAGCAAGCAGACTGTATGGGGCATAGTATTGTACCACCGAAAATTTCTTTCAGAATGCCTGAAAATACTTCTCCTGATTAGCATATAGTAACTTGGTCATTGGCATGTTTGATATTTCAAATATTATTAACATGAAATATGTTAGCTGCAGTCTTAGAAAGGAGTTAAGTTATTTAGAAAGGAGTTTGTTATTTTTGTTGTTATTTGTTTTTTATTTGTTTGTTTTTGATTTTGGTTTTGAGCCAGGGTTTCTCTGTATAACAGCTCTGGCTGTCCTAGAACTCGATTTGTAGACCAGGCTAGCTCTGAACTCAGGAATCTGCCTGCTTCTACCTCCAGAGTGCTAAGATTAAAGGCATGTGCCACCACTACCCAACTAAAAGTAAATTATTTTCAAGCCCAAGTTAAGTTCAGACTTAAAAATCTCTTACAAAGCCTAGATGGTTTAGTCAAGGGAACACCCTGTTTGTCAGGGTTGTGCAGAAACTGACAGAGAAGCATAATACAGAAGAGTCCTATTTCTGAAGATTTGAAAGAGAGAAAAAGGCAAAACCATGCAACTCTTAAGAGTGGTAGGAGTCTTCCACGGAATCATGCTTTTGCTTAGTTCTACCATAGGGACAGGGATTTATGTGTCTCCTAAAGGAGTATTAAAATACTCCTCACTGAACATCCCTATTTTTCTAAGTATTTGGGCAGTTTGTGGCCTGCTGAGCATGATGAATGCACTCTGTCTTGCAGAGTTGGGAACCACCTTCCCTCTGAGTGGAGCATCTTATTATTTCCTCAAGAGATCTCTTGGATCAACTGTTGCTTTCCTGAGTCTTTGGATAAAACTTTTTGCCCATTTCCTAGGCATCAGTGCTCAAAGCTTAGTAATAGCTAATTATCTAATTCAACCTTTCTATTATGAGTGCTCAGCTCCGGAACTCCCAAAGAAATGTCTGGCTTTGGCTGTTTTGTGGTCATGTGGAATTCTTAGTGCTCGAGGGATGAAAACATTGGTTCAATTTCAGACTATCAGCAGTCTGATGAAGATAGCTGTCCTTTGTCTCATTTCTCTAACTGGGATCGTGCTGTTAATGATTGGGAAAAAGGAAAATGTGTCCAGGTTTGAGAATGCTTTGGATGCTGAACTTCCTGATACCTCGCAGATTGCAGAAGCCTTTCTCCAAGTGTACTATGCATATTTAGGCTCATTAGTCCTGATCAACATAGCAGGTAAATTTATTCATAAAACTATCTGGCACTATGCCCTAAGAGTTTGTCTAGAATTTAGAGGGAAAGGTTAATATAATTGTTTCATGCTCTGTAATGAAGTGCTGTAATCTTCTCTATAATGTGGGCTTATAATCAAAGCTCCCATATGTGTGTATTCATTAATGTAGACTGTATAGAATTTAGTTTTCTTCCAGTCATGTCTTTTATATAAACTTGGGAATATTAAGAATTTTCAAAAAAGATGAGATTTTTCTATACTTTTAGTTTTATTTCATGTGATCCTACCATCTTGAAATGAGTAATAATTATATAAGGATTGTATTAGTAAACTCACACTTATAAAGTTATCATGTCTCAGATATTAATACACTTCACCTCAACTTCAAAATTTTGTTCTCTTCCCAGAAATACCCACTATCAAGCTTGATACATGTAGTCATCACTCTTGCTGTATTTGCATTGAAAACTACATTGTACTTTCTTATATACATATGTCACTTGGAGTAGTAAAATGCCAGTTAAGTTTTATTCCACCACACATACAGTTACCTAAACATTCTGAACTGATACTTCTTACTATCATGAGCATTTGAAGTATCTCTGTTATTTTCATACTAGAGACAGTGCTATAATGAACAGTTTTGAGAATGGAATATTATTATCTGTGGAGCAATAATTTTCATCCAGATGAGAGTTCTCAATAAAAGAAATAAAAGTGGCCAAAAAATACCTCAAAACTGTTTATTAGTGTCAGAAATTATGGAAATACAAATTACAAAAACTTTTGAAATTTCATCTCACCCTAGTGAGAATGGCCAAGGTCAACAAAATAACTCACAAGAGGTTGTGGAGAAAGCTGAACTATAGCTCACTATTGGTAGGAATGCAAATTGGTGTAGCTATTCTAGAAATCAGTATGGAAAACATGCAAGAAAACTAAAAATAAATCTACCACATGACTCAACTATATCACTTGTTGGCATATGCTCAGAGAACTAGACATCCTATTCCACAAATACTTGCTCAGCGGTTTGTAGGTTTGTAGGTTCACGGTAGCTAGGAAATGGAAACAACCTAAATTCCCTACAAGAGATGAGGAAAATTAAAGTGCAATTATTTGTTTTCTTGATCATAGTCATTCTGATTGGAATGAGATAAAATTTCAAAACACTTAATTTAAATTTTCCTGATGACTGTGGAAGACTCAATAAATATTGTATTTCCTCTTTTTAGAACAGCTTATTCAATTCATTAACCTGTTATTAATTGTTAGGTTTGGAGTTTGGATGCTTAATTTTTGCTGTTCTTCATATACCTTAGGTACTAATTCTTTGTTTGATGCATAGTGCCAAAGTGTTTTGTCCTGTTATGTGTTGTGTCTCTTTACTTTTGTGAATATCCCCTTTGGTGTACATAAGCTTTTTGATTTCATGTGATCCCATCTGTCAATACTTGGTATGGTATACTGTACTTTTCAAAAGAGTTCTTACCTACATTGTTGTCTTGAAGAGTTTTACCTATGCTTCCCTCTAACATTTCATATTTAGGGGCCTTATATTAATATAATTGATATATTTTGCATTGATTTTTGTGCAGGGTGAAATGTGAACTTGATTTTATTTTTCTAAATAGGAAATGGTTTTCCAGCACCATTTGTTTAATATTGATATTGCAAATACATGAGCATGGCAGTTTCTTATGATCTTCCAGTGTCTTCTTTAAATTATGCATTTTGTGGCTTAACAATATTTTTTGTAGAAGTATTTTATGTCCTGGGTTAGGATTATTCCTAGGTACTCATGAAACTGTAGTGAACAGTACCTTTCCCTGATTTTTTCTCAGAAAATTAAATATAGTATATTGAAAAATCTATGCAATTTGTATGTTGATTTTACAAACTGCTACATTGCTGATAGCATTTATTGAGCTCAAAATTTTTCTTTGGAGTTTTTGGGACTTTTTCAAACAGGATCATTTGTCTGAAAACAAAAGTAATTTGACTTCTTTCCTGTCTATCTGTATCTATTTTATTTTTTTTCTTGTCTTTTTGTTTTTCTTACCTCAGCCTCCTCTCCCTCCACTCCCTCCACTCCTCCCAGTTCCTCCTCTACCTCCCCTCTCCCCCAGATCCACTACTCCTCCATTTCCCTACAGAAAAGAGCAAGTCCCCCAGGGATATCAACCAAACATGACATAACAAGTTACAATAAGAATAGGCACAAACCCTCATATTAAGGCTGGAGGAGGCAACCCAATAGGAGGAAAAAGGGTCCAGGAGTAGACAAAATATCAGAGATAACCCCACTCCCAGTGTCAGGAGTCCCACAAAAACACCAAGCTAAACAACCACAACAATATGCAAAGGATGTAATGTAGACCCATGCAAGCTCCATGATTCCAACTTTGGATGCTCTGAGCCTCTATGAGTCCTACTTAGTTAATTCTTTGGGCTGTGTGAGTTGTGGTCTCCTGATGCCCTCAACCCCTCTAGATCTTACATTTCTTCCTCCCTCTATTATTCAGGGTTCCCTGAGCTCTACCTAAGGTTGCTGTAGGTCTTGGCATCTACTCCCATCAGCTGCCTTAGGAAGCCTCTCTGATTATTGGGCTAGGCACTGATTTGTGAGTGTAGCAGAATATCATTAAGAATCATTTCATTGACTATTTTTAGCTAAGCGTGCATGTTATTTACTCATAAGTGGATATTAGCTATTAAATAAGGGATAATTACATTACAGTCACCAGACTCAGAGAGATGAAGTACCAAGGAGGCTTCTAGGGGTGACCCAGTGATGTCCCTAGGAAGGAGAAATAGAATGTATTGTGCAGGTGGACCACAGGCAGGTGGACATGGAAACAGCAGGAATCAGAGTGAGAAGGGTGGGACAGAGGAAGTATGGGCATAGATGACTGGATTTGGGGAGCATTTGCGGGCTGATGTGGAAACCTAGTGGAATGGAAACTTCCTGGAATCTATGAGGGTGACCCTAGCAAGGACTACCAGTAATGGAGGATAAGGATCCTGAACTCATCATATTCTATAACCATGCAAGGTGGGACTGGGCACCAACCCAGCCACAAAATCTTTTACCTACAACCTGGCCTGCCTGCAATGTGTGCTGGGAAAATGCTGGCTCAGAGCTTGTGGAGTGACCAGAAAATGACTGGTCTTGATCAATGATTCTCACAATGTTATACAATCTATACAATGAAAAACAAAACAAACTCTAAAATCATATTCTTTTAAGCCAGCATTACTCTGATACCAAAATTAGACAAGGACATATTAAACAAAGTTTGCACAAATATTCCCAATTAACATGAATAAAATTCTGGGCAGTAGAACTTAAGAACCATTAAGAAATTTATGCATCACAACCAAGTTGGTTTTACTCCAGTGGTACAAGGTATTTTATCAACATATGCACATCGTTAGATCACATGGTCATCTTAATTAATGCAAAAAAGGCTTTCAACAAATTCCATATACTGTTCAAGAAAAAAACTCTGATGAAAGCTGGATGTGAAGAATATTATTCATTATAATTATTGATATATACCACAAACATAAAGCCGATATTAAACTAACTGAGGGAAAACTGAGAGAAAACTTGAGGCACAAGTCCTGGCTGGACAGGAACCTGAATCTGAATGACCCGAAGACCTAGGGTAGAATTAAACACAACTGGTCTTTTTCCTGTCTTATTACTGTAGATCAGTCAGCAAGTACTATAGTAAAGACAGTAATCACACTTCCCTCATTCTAAAATCTACAGAAAATACTCTCAGTCTTCCATCAGTTAGTTTAACATTGACTCTAGGTTGGTGGTATGTATCCATAATTATAATGAGTACTATTCTTCCAGTCCTAGTTTTGTTACATACTACATGGTCATCATAAAACTTCTAGGTATAACGATACAAATAGAACATGTACAATTTACTTTAATTTGCATTGTTCCTCTTATTTAATACCTTAGTTTTCTTTTTGTAATGCTTCAAAAGAAATGCAAGATCATCTGTGCTCTAGATTTTATTTTGCAGTAGATCTCAGCATTTTGAGGCATTTTCTGTTAAATAGTAATTACATAATTAATACTCTCAATTAAAATTATATCACATATTTGAGATTTTTGGTACATTCCACTACTTCTGCCAAAACCCTTTCACCTCTCCAGAAGTAAACACAGTCAGCCATTAGATTTGAGTCCCCTGTGTTATCCATAGTCTTCTACATGAGACTATCACTTCTTTCTCTTTTGTGTTCCCAAGAATAGTAAAATACCTCCTCATTTGCATTTTACATTGTTTTTCTTATAGTTCATTCCATGTTGGTATTAGATATCTACAGTAGTGATTTTCCTGATGCACTTCACTGTCATTAACATTTAGTCTTTGTAAAATTTTCCATGTAAGAGATCCTTCTCCGTACACACTTTTGTTTCTATGTAGTCAAGCTGACTACTTTGATATTGGGGAATGGGTATATAAATCTCTCCATAAACAAAAGATTAAATAAAATAATTTATTGTATTTAAATTACATTTCAAAACTATAAAACATGGAATATTAATGAAGAATACTATATCTGTCTATGGCTTCCAAATGATATCCTTTCAAAAACATTTAAAATTGGAAACATTTCATCTCAATATCCTAGCTGTATCCCTTCTGTAGGTTTTATGCTTGAAATAACTGTAAAAATTTCCCCAAACTTATAATTCTTACTTCTTGAAATATTTTCTTTTATGACTACTGAAATTCTTACCAACAAATTAAAGGCTTTGATCATTGATCGTGATCATTAAAAGATTTAGCTGACCAAATTTTATTATACTGATTAGTATATGTTAATCCTATAAGATAATGAGCTTCATTGTGTTAATTTTATTCACTCATGTCATACATTCATCCTGTCCACTCACATTCCACTCCTTTTCCCCTNTCTATTCTCTCATGGCTGTAACTTTATTAGCACAGCATGTTCATCTCCTGTTCCCTCTGCATCTGGCTGGTGACTCCCAAAACTCTGACCTTCTTCCCAGTGTCCTTCTATTTTGACTCTCCTGCCCAATCTCTTCCTGTCCAGCTGTCATCTAATCAGCTTTTTATTAACCAGTGGGAATAATATATATTTACAGTATACAACGATTGTTCCACAGCACTCATGAGACTCAGAAGTCCCAGTTCCCTTCATAGGTAGAGAAGGTATATTCCAGGGTGATTGTCTCTTAAAGCCAGGCAATATGGATTGCAATTTCCCCTTTTGTTTCCAGGGTCACTGGGTATTGTTTAATCAGGATAGAGGTAGCTAAACTCGTTAGTTGAATAATTATAAGAGCTTGATGTTAAGCCAGTCCTAGGGGTGGTTAGTTTCTTCTGACAGGGCTGAGACTCCAAAATTTTGCTGGTATTAGTAACTCTAACATTGTCTCATTGTCAGAGGTCATGGTGGCTTTCACTTATGAAGATTGTCTTGTGCCAATCAGTTCTCTATTGTTAAACACCCTTTACACTACTTCTAGCAACTGGGACCTACTTAGTATCACTTTAAATTTTTCTAACTTTTACAATGTTTTTCTAGTATCTAGGGCTGACTGGGTAACAAAGGAAATTATTTTAGCAGCTGTCTTTTATACTTTAAAAAGGACCTAGTGAAAGTTGTTTAAAGTCTCATTGGTCAGTATTGGACAGGAGGAAAAATTCATTCTGTCCAGGCTGCATTGTCTGCCAGCAATCCCCCTGCCCAGGCAGGGGCAGTATTTTGTTTTATGGTTTTATATTTGTTTGTTTGTTGTTCTTTTTTTACTTCTGCTGTATGATATCACACTCAGTAATTTTGCTTTTAAATTTTTACAAATACTACGCTTACGTGTCTCCTGATTTTGTGGTTCAGTAATATCTATATTCATAAACTAGTATAATTCTTTTGTTATACCTCTATAACTTTCTGTCAAAAAATATATTTACACATTTTATGATAATTATGTAGTTTTTTCATTGTTTGCCATACAAATAGTGCTATGGTTAATTCTTGAATCTGATTTCTTCGGCAAACATGCTGAAAAATTTTGTATACACATATCAATGTGTTTTGGTTTGTAAAATGAACATGTTTATATTTGTCAAAAGTTTTCACTTCATGAAACACTAAAAATTTAAGATTGCCATTCTTTGCAGTATTTTCTGAGATTTCCTGGTTTCTTTCCTATATAAGTTATCTGAGAAATCTTGTCATGGTTTAAATCTACCCTGATTGCAATTTTTACTTATATTCCCTACTATAGTGGAAAGTGTGAAGTTCCATTTTATTCACTTCAACATTCAAAGCTGTCATCTATCAATTGACTAGTTTGTAGATGTGATAATGCATGATATANTTAGAATGCTATTCTTTCCTTCTTATGAAGGATGTATATTTCATATAAAATTTTCATATATATCCATAAATATCATATTTACATCAAATATATACCATATTTCACCTCACACCTATGTCTTTATTTTTAATGTGCTTTCCCATTTGCTTCGTAGTTTTTAAACAAATTGATTGTTCCATTTGAACAATTCCATATTCATTAATATTGCATAACCCTTTCTCACTATTCATTCTCTTACATTTTTAAATTTTAAATTTTTATTTTTAAAAATTATTGCCATTATAATACAGTGGATAATATGTAAATATGGTCTACTGTTCTCTACAGGTAATAGACTAGTGAAAGCTCCATAATGGCTATGAAAAGAATGGGTGATGTCTCAATATTTCTAGCTTTAACAGAAAAGTAATTTTGAGAACTTTGCAAAGCAAAAGGGAAAATGAAAAGTCTGTTTGGGAAGGATTGACATGGTGCACTCCCTGCTCCCAGTGAGAGATCCAGTGAGATTCTATCTGGTTTTGATCAGGGCAGCCCTATGGATAATGCCACAGTCTCTATGAATTCATATGTGTATCTGTCCTGTTATATCTAAAAAGCCTTGTTTCCTTAATATCCCCCTTTCCCATTGCCTCTTACAAAAGTTATACTTCCTCTCACTTAATTCTCAGAGCCCTAAAGAGAGGGTGTTTGATTGAGGCATTCCATTTAAGAATGAGTATTCCAAGGTCTCTCATTCTCTGAGTTTTGTCCAGTTGTGAATCTTTGCATTTGTTTTCATCTACTCCAGAAGAAAGCTTCTCTAATGATGACTGAGCAAGACACAGATATATGAGTATAGTAGACTTTTGTAGAAGTCATTTTATGGTGACATTCCTTTAATGGAACAGTAGTATTTTATTTTTCCCTAGATCCATGACCTATCTAGCCTCATGTTCTTGGCTACCCAAGCAGTGTTGAGTATGGGTTCCATCTCATAAATTGTACCTTAAATCCAACTAGACATTGCTTGGTTATTCCAAAAACTTTCATGTAATTATTGACTAGCATATCTTCTAGGCAGGCCACCTCTGTAGATTGAAGGGTTAGTAGCTGGATTGGTGTTTCCATTTCTCTTTTGGTAGCATACAAAATGTCTTCCAGAACCATGAATACTAATTATTATGGATGAGGGCTGTATTTAGACACCAGCTCAATTTCTCCATTTTCAATCAATTATGTAGGTGTTGTCTTCAGCAACAGAGCCTTACTATAAGTTTGTGAAGACCCTTGTCAGTAGCCTAGGTTTCTTGGGGGCTTCCTTGGGGTCCCTTTGGCTAACAGTTCAATTAAATATAACCCATTCCTAGCATTGGAGGATTCATTTGGTGGCAAGTGCTCTATAGTTGAGGCTTTGTCTCCCATATTATTTGATAATTCCACTTATGTTTCATTCGTACATGTATATATTTTAAGAAGGTTCTATTCAAGAAGGTTTCCATATGAGCCCTCAAATGGACTTTAGTTTTAGCTGTCTCTCTCCATATTCCCTCCATTAAGCCCCTTTCCCTCCACTACCTCATTTGATCCTCCCTTACCAGTCTTCCACTGCCCTATCCATTCATAATTATTCTATTTCTCCCTTTAACACAATCCAAAACCTCATTCATGAGAAAAATCTTGGAGAGATTGGGGATACAAGGGACATACTTAAATATAATAAAGGCAATTTACACCAAACCTATAGGCAACATCAAATTAAATGAATGAATATTCAAAGTAGGTCTACTAAAATCAGGAANAAGACAAGGCTAACCATTATCTCCATATCTATTCAATATAGTACTCAAAGTCCTAGCTAGAGCAATAACACAACTAAAGGAGATCAAGGGGATACAAATTGGAAAGGAAGAAGTCATAGTATTGCTATTTGTAGCTAATATGACAGTATACATAAGCAATCAAAAAAATTCTACCAGGGAACTCCTACAGCTGATAAGAAAAACCCAACTTTTTATTTCAGGGAATCTTTGTATTTTTTTAACTTCTTTTAGCCGTGAGATGATTATTTCCTGCTCTCTACTCCTTTTGAATGTGAATTCTTATTTTGTTCTAGACCTTTCAAGTATGACATTAAGTTAATAGTATGAGATCACTCTAATTTTCTGATAAGCATTTTATATGAATTTGTCCCTTAGAACTGCCTGCATTGTTTCCCATAGTTTTGATGTGTTACGTTTTCATTTCATTTCTCATTAAATAGTGAGTTGTTCAGTTTCCATGGGTTTTTAATATTTATGTTGTTTCTGTTGTTAATATTTACCTTGAATCCATGGTGGTCATATAGGATTCAGTGTGTTATTTCAATTGTCTTGTATCTGCTGTAACTTTCTTTACATATGAGTATGTGATCAATTTTGGAGAAAGTTATGTGAGCTACAGAGAAGAAGGTATATTCTTTTGTGTTTGAATACAATGTTCTGTAAATATCTGCTAAGTATAATTGATTTATTGTGTAATTTGGTGCCAGTGTTAATCTATCAATTGGCAAGAGTAGGATCTTGAAGTCACCCACTATCATTGTGTGAGTGTCAATATACGATTTTGCTACTGTATTGTTTCTTTTATTAACTTGGTTGCCCTTGTGGTTGGTTTTAAAATGTTTAGAATAGTAATGACTGTATTTTGGATTTTTTCCTTGATGAATATTTAGTCTCCTTAACTTTGTTTTATTAGTTTTGGATTGTCATCTATTTTGTCATATATTAAAATGGCTATACCAACTTGATTCTTTGGTCCATTTGCTTGGAATATCTTTTTCCATCATTTTATCATAAGGTGTATTTCTATCCTTGATAATAAGTGTATTTCTTGGATAAAGAATAAAGATGGAACCTGTTTCCTAATATAAACTGACAGTCTGTGTCTTTCTTTTGGGAAATTAAGACCATTGATGTTGAGGATTATCAATGAGCAGTGCTTGCTGATTCTCACTATTGTTTTGTGGTTTGAGGAGTCCCCCTATTCCCACCCAATTTTGAATTGATAGTCTGAGATTATTTATGCTTTATGTTTTCTTGGGTGTGTTTAACCTCTTCATGTCAAATTTTTTCCTTCTGGTGCTTTTAGTAGAGCTGTATTTGTAGATAGATACTGCTTAAATTTGGTTTTGTTGTTAAATGTTTTCTTTCCCCATTTTTGTGATTGAAAGTTTTGCTGGGTAAAATAGTCTGAGTTGGTATCTCTGGTTTCCTACATTTTGTAGGACATCTGTCTACTCCCTTCTGGCTTTCAAAGTTTCTGTCATAGTGGTATTCTAAATGGTTTCCTTTTACACTACACTTGTTTTTCGCTTACAGCTTTTACTATTCTTTCTTTGGTCTGTAAATTCAGTGTTTTAATTATTATGTGTCCTCAAGAATTTCTGTTCTGATCCAGTCTATTTGATGTCTGTATACTTTTTGTACCTTGATAGCCACATCCTTCTTTAGGTTAGGGAATATTTCTCCTGTGGTTTTGTTAAAAATATTTTCTATGCCTTTGAACTGAGCTTTTTCTCTTCCTGTTCTTCATATATTTGGCTTTTTCATATTATTTCATATTTCCTGTATGTTTTGTACCTGGAATTTTTTACTGATGCATCTGTGTCTTCTGTTTTATCTTCAATGACTGAGATTCTCTATTGCACTTCATGTACTCTTCCATGAAGCTTACCTCTGAGATTTTTGTTTGATTTTCTAAATTTATCATTTCAATTGTACTAAAGATTGGATTTTCTTCAGTTATTCTATTTCTACTTTTATTTATTTAACTGTTTCCATCATTTCATTCCACTGGTTGTTTGTGTTTTCATGGATTTATTAAGAGATTTTATTCGTATCCTTTTGGGGTCTTTGAGCATATTCATAATAGTTAATTTGAAGTCTTTTTATTATGCTCTAGCTATATTGCATTTCTCTGGGCCTACTCTCGTAGGGTTTCTGGGTCCTGGTAGAGGAATATTGTCTTTGTTGTTAATGGCTGTGCTTTTGTGCTGGCATCTTGGCCTCTGGGTTTTGAGATGGTTATGATGGTAAGTGTTGATGTCTGGTATTGTCTTTCTTAAGCAGATGTTTCTACCCTTGTTTCTACCTTTGTTGCCTTATCTCATCTTAGGAAATGTTGGTGACTGTGGATTGCTTCTGAGCTCTGCCTGGTGTGTTCACTGGTGTTATTGGCTGGAATGTGTTTCTAGGTGTTTTGGGGCTGGCACAAAAGAATGGGGATGGGTTAGAAGTTGGGGGCTGAAAATGTTCACAGGAAGAAGGAAAGCTGGGCCTGCCATGAGGTTTGGTGGTGTCCCCAGGGAGTGGAGTCAGAGAGGGAGGGCAGTCTCATTTAAGTGGTTTGCTATAGTCCTGGAGATGTGATTGGGTGATTGGGAATGGGGGAAAGGAAGAACAGAGAAGATTTCCTACCAGCTCTCAGGCCAGGGTGGCCAGCAACTTCCCAGGTAGAGAGTCTTACATAAATTTTCAAGATATATAAATTTAATAAAATATGGTCCTTCCTTTTTCAGTGTGAACATTTTTTCTCATTATTTGCTTCATATTTTATGCAAGGTTTTCAATGAAAAGAAGTTAAACAGATTCACTTATTAAAACCTATTAATATGTGGCATTTGTTTTTTTCTTATAATTCAAGAGACAAACTGCCAACTCAATACAACCATGTCTGTTCTAATGTTCCTAGTATTTTTAGGGTTCCACTTACTTACAACATGTAATAATCTGACTTTTTACTCTCTAGGTTATTTTCTTTACAATTCTCTAAAACTTAACTATTTGGTCAGAAAAGTTTATANTCTTCACTTAAAGATTTCACAGGAAACCTTTTTTAGTGCTGAAAAATCTTGCTCAGAGATAAGTCTTGTTCAATAAAATTAAACACCAGACTTCAAAAAATATAGTAAAGAGTTATTAATCAACTTGTGTGTGAAAACTGACCAACTGTTCTACTTGAATATCTGTCAAGTCATAGATGTGATTATTCCCTTCCAGTACCACCAGCTTCTCCATATTGAATCAGAAAGCTCTCATTTCTTGTTATCACTGCCACGTATTGACTATTAACTTTAATTCAAAGTTTGCCTCACTTGATAATAGATCAGTATGTGAAGTAAAATTAAGAGTAGAAATATTTAGCAATGCTCCATCCAACACAGGGCTTCTTATTCATTTTCTTTCATGGCTACTTCCCACTTACTAATTTTACTTGACCCTCATCATATATATAAATGAAATAAGTACATAAATAAAACATTTAATGATAATAAATCAAAAATTTTTAATGTATTGGCAATACATAAAATTTACCATTGAACTAATAGAAAAGAAAATATACATCATAATGGGACAGATGTGTGCTGATGCTTTTCACCTAAAGAATAAAATCTCTGCTACATAGTTGATAATGTGTGTAGGCTATTATATACAATTTCTAGCTGTTTGATATTTTGATTTTATAATTATTAATACTGAAAATGCCCTTTTATATAAATATCTAGTAAAATTGGCAGAAGTATTTAGGGCTTGTGGTGATTTGAATGAGAATGTCCATCACAGGCTGAAAGAATTAGAACACTTGGTCCTCACTTGGTGGTACTGTTTTAAGACATAGTGGAACCTTAAAATAGAGCATATCTGGAAGAAGTATATCACTAGAGTAAGTTTTGAACGTCCATGTTCACACCCTACTTTCTGCATGCTGTCTATGCTTCCTGCTTGTTTTATAAAGTGTGAGTTCTAAGCTTTGTACTGCTACCACAATGCCTTCCAGATCTCCTTAACATGGTGGACTCATCCATCAGGAACGTAACCCCAAATACATCCTTCCTTCTATATAGTTCCTTTGTCATGGTGCTTTGTCACAGCAGTAGTACTCAATCAGGGCCACTTTGGATATTATTAGAAATTGGTATTAATCCCAAGCCAACTTCATATAACCTTTAATTTTAATTTAATTTAAATGTAAATATGTAGTTTCTCCTCCATCTCTTTCCTCCTACCATCCCATGTCTGCACCTTATCCCCCAAACTCACAGCCTCATCTTCTTTAACAATTGTTGTCACAGATACACCTAAACAAACATATAAATACAACCTGCTGTGCTCATTTAGTGTTGCCTGCATATATATATTTTTATAGCTGACCACTCTAATTAGGGTGTTCATCCATTGGGAAGATTAATTCTATGTCTCTCACCAATTGTTAATTGCTAATAGTTCTTCATGGATGTATGAGGCTCAATAATATCCCCTGCTGTATTGGGATATGAAGTGTGGTTGGAGTTGTCCCAAATTTTATGAAACTCCAGTCAACATCAATTAGCAATATTAAAAAAATCAAGCATTCTAACACAATGCAGTTCAATAACATACCCATTTGACACATATAAGCCTAGGAATTATGGTAGGAACACACTAGAAGTATTTCTTTATTAGAAGAATTATGTACAGTGAAATTTATAGCATCTCAATCCCTCAAATCTGAGCTGAGGTATTATGGGTAGTGTTTGTTGATCTCTGCAGTGTGACAACCATGAACTCTACAATGTGCACATGTTATGACTTCTGATACATGGCTGCAGTGTGGTGCACACTGAAAGAAACACTTCATGTTTCAGGCAAGTTTGGTTTTAAAATAATATTTGGCATTGCACAATCACAAAACTGTTACTGTTGCCAATTTCTCATTATATCCACTTTTAGCTAAATGTCCCCAAATGTGGAGAATAACCAATGTTTGAGAACCTGAGATTTGGGAACACAGCACTGACTGGAATGACTATTACAGACCACAGTACATTAACATCACCGTAAATCTATAATATTATGTTTGTTGAGTTAGGTTACCACACAATAAGATTGATGATTACGAATGAACAAAATTGCATTCTTCATATTATCTCATGAGACATTTTGTTCTACAGTAGGTACCAAAAAGAGTCAGGTTATTGTGTTCAGGAAGCATTGAAGACAACAAA
>LZPO01056330.1:3545-26378 GCA_001675575.1 Neotoma lepida
TTATTATTCAGCATCTTGTCACAGGAGAGGTAGCACACCAGATTAACGTGCATGTAAAACAATACAGGCTATTGTGGCCATTCTGTTCCTTCTATACCAACATCAAAGCTAGAGTGGAAGTGTAAGAATGAGAGAAAGGATTGTTGTTAGAGAACAAGATGGCTTAGTAAATTAGTGATTGTAGAGTCTCTTCCAGTGATGGTGACTTTGCTAGTCCTGAGTAGTTAGCGAGGTTTCAAGTACCAGACATGGTGTCCCTCTTGTTGAACAGGTCTTAACACCAATTAGAGAGCTGCTGGTTGCTGCCAAGGTAGATGTGCCATTACTTCACCATTAGGATTATCTTGCCTTGGTGGCAGCTGGTGTGGTTCATAGGGTTATAGCTGGGTAGCACTGTTGGTTAACTCCCATCTTTGGAAGCATGCATGGTGCCTCCTGGTACCATGAAAGCTGGTCCTCAGTGAGGGAGCATTAAGAGCACACTTATTGGTTGTCCAGTGCCAAATGGTCAGACCTGAAAACATATATAAAAGTAACATAATATGGACTGAACAGGTTAAGTTTAGGAATATATAAATATATACATATATGCATGCAATACCAATTAGTGAAAAAGAAGGCCATGAATTTAAAGGAGAATTGGGAGGGGTATATGATAAGGTTTTGAGGGAGGAAAATGAAGGGAGAGATGTTGTAATTATGCTATGATCTGAAAAAAAATGTTGACAATAAAAAAGAATGACAGAAAAGGAAATGGTAAAACGCAGAATCAAGAGCACATTTCCCACACTCGTTTACAACTCCAAAGTTTATTGTATTGACAAAAAAAAAGGCTAAGACTTGACTTGTGCTTCTGCTGAAGATGTGCAATTTATCTCCTTCACTAATGTTGAGATTGCCTGAACTAGAATAAATTCTACCTCTCCAGACTGGAACATATGGTCTTGTGCATGATAGGTAAATTGCCCCCCATCCCTTGGCTTTATGAAATAGAATTTTACTATGTAATCTAGATTTTCCTTTAACTCATGTTCCTCCTCTCTCTGTCCACAGAGTGTTGGAATTCCAAGCAGTTGTTACTATATTTCCTTTTGAGAAATATTGTATACTCAGTTCTTATTTCACTCTTTTCATGTGTATGCACATACACAAATATATATATATATATATACATACATATTTTGAAAATAATCTAAAAGACAGAAAGAGAGATGCTGATTGGTGATGGCAAACACTGGCAGCCGAGATTGACTATACATGGTATAATGCCAACCCTAACAGTTTTGCTATACCCATCTCTATAAATATTTTATTTAACATGTGAATCACAGGTTTATGTTTATATTTTATAGACACAGTGGTGTATAGCTGTAATATCCACCATTTGAGAGACAGATAGGCTACATAGTGAGTTTAAGGCCAGCCTAGGTGGCATGAGACTCTATCTCAAAAACCTAAAAACCAAAATAGAAAATCCAGAAAATACTATTTAAATTTTCCCATTGACTGTTACCCTTGTATACAGTCAATTTAATAGAAGCATTTGAAACTTATAGGTGTATGTTTGAGAGTCCTACATTTTGGGACGGAATGGCAATAAGGCTAACCATTAGTGGTATCATTTTAGAGAAGTTTCTGGAAAATGGTGCCTATAAAATAAACAGTAGTGCATACTTCAAGGGCAGTTGTGAGGTATAGAAATAGGAGACAGAGTGTTTGTATGGAGTAAACCTTCATTATATCAAGGTAACTATTTTTGGACAAGATCTAATGAGATGTGCCTTCAATCAATAAGTAAACTTCAAATGATCAGTGAGATAGGAAAGTCCTATATAGAAAATCACTAAGGCAAACAGTCATCCTCTGGGAAAAAAAATCAGAAAATAAATTTTTGCATAGGTATGTTCAGCTCTAAAATATTCATTAAGTATATAGCCTCAGAATTATTCATATAAAGATGATTTTAAGCTGCAAAATAATTCTTTACTAAGAGACTCATAAAATGACACATTTTGAAGTTGCAATTTGTTTTAATGCATTCATAATGTTATATAACTGATGTGTTTTGTAAAGTAAATTCCATAAAGTGAGATGAAAGCTAAAACCATTATTCCAAACCATCAAACCCTAGTACTTTTATTACTGAATCGAGATTATGTCAAACTCTGTGGCATTAATTATTCTGCATATTTCTTTTATGCATAAAGTTTTAGAATAGTTTATCTCCTGGGAAAAGCCTGTAACAAATCCTTCCATATCAAACTCCCACCAAACCAACAGTTATCTTGGAAATAATGAGAATACAATTAATTTGATCAGTGAAGGCTTTACATACAATCAAAGTATGTAGACTTCTTTGCATATTTTTGTATTGTGGCTACTATTACATTTAATTTAAACCCATATATGTATTTCCAGATAATTATAGTTATTTCCATTGCAATTTATTTTTCAACTATAATTCTCCACTATAATTTTAATTTGAAAGTCCCCCAAAGTCATAATGCAAATGTGTGCTTAAAAACCTAAGGTCCCTTAGTGAGTTTGTTTTAACACATCAACTCCTGAATTTCATTACATGGATTAGTCTGGAAAAATGGAGAACAGCTGGCCTTCGTCTGCTGTGTAACATCTTCCCCTACTCTTCTTCAGGCTAAATCACCCCAATTCCCTTAGCCTCTCATCCTAAATCCTATTTTCTAACATTTAAACCACTCTGCTGATCAACCAGGCCCTCTTCAAATTTACACACCTCACTGTTATGCTAAGCAGTCATAATTCATTAGGCAGCTTTCAATCAGCAATAAATCAGCCGCTACTCACTCTGTTCCCTGTTGCATAGGAAATGGCTTGTGCAGAGTGGGCACTGACACACACATATCATATCTGATTTCCAGGTAGTCTTTGGACTCTCACATTTTTGTTTACAGCCTTTGATACCAGCTGACAGATTTATGCAGCCTGCACTGTGTGCTGAGTCAATTTCCTTGTTTCATCCCTTTTTTGTTGGCCTCTGTCGTGTTCTTAGCTGGTGCTGCTGATGTAGGGATAAGAATACAGACCTGTCTTCTTGGTGCTTCTATACTAACATGGAAGATGTAACATAAATGAACAGAAATAAACAATAAGTAGTATGACATATAAAATGGTATAGTTTTCAAGAAGAAAATAAAACATTTAAAAATAGAAGAAAGTTTAGGCACAGTACATGCAAGGATAAATAAGAGGTCAAAGCTGGTTCCATCTTTTCTGGCTTAGATAAAAATGAATCGGTCTTAGTATAACAATAATGATGCTGACAGAAACCAGTGTAAGTCAGGAATGGTACTGCATGCCTGCAACCCCAGGATTTAGGAAGCTGCATCAGGAGGACTGAGAGTTCAGATTAGCCTGGGATACATAGTGAACCTGTGTTTCAAAAAGCCAAAACCAAAACAAACAGATAAACACCACAAATAATGATCACAGACTCCTTACATCTGCTGCTCTACAAACATGATCTTATTTTTGTTCTATTAAACCATTACACAAATTTTACAAATTCGTTACAATTCCAAGCCCNCTCTTCTTAATACTAGGCCCGAGATTTCAAGACTTTGGAACTTACATTTTTCAATTCCTTGACTGAACCAGAGCCTCATGTTATGTTAGCTAAGTTATGTAAGCATGTTAGCTAAGTCCTCCATCAGCAAGCTACATCCCCAGCACTCTTTTTACNTTTTATTTTGAGACACTTTCCCAGTAAATTATCTAGGCAGTCCTTGAATATGTAATCCTCCTGCCTCAGTTTCCTAGGAAGTTGGTATTACAGGCTTGCATTAGCAAGTCTGGCACAGTTTGGCTGTCTTCCTTGTCAAGTAGCAAAGTCTGAAGGAAAATTTTGTCTATGTGTCTGTTTCTTAATGTCTTAATCCTTATATATTAACTAGGACACTATATAATAAATTATGATACATACACTATTATAATTAAATGATGTCTATCTGAAAATGTGTTGCTCTGATTGGTTGATAAATAAAGCTGTTTGGCCAATGGTGAGGCAGAATAAGGTTAGGCAGGACATTCGAACTAGGGGGAGAGAAGCAGAAAGCAGAGCTGAGGAAANGCCATTTTGCCATCGAGAGAACAGCATGTAACGGCACACAGGTAAAGCCANNGAAAAAACGTGGCCACATAGATTTATAAAGATGGGTTGATTTGGGATGTGGGACCTAGCTAGCAAGAAGCATGCCATGGCCATGGTTTGAAGATAATATAAGCCTCTGTGTGTTTACTTGGGTCAGAGCGGCTGTGGGAGCAGGACGGGACAAACTTTCACCTACAATAAATACAGTTATTTCATCATTCTAGTATTNGGAGAAAGTTTATACATTGGTGTTTGGTTAAACAGATACTTTAAAACGTTAGTCTCTCAAGTATCCAAGAGACAAAGTGCTATTAGGGTAAGAGCAGANAGGGAAATTCTCTGCTTTTGCAGTGATTCTGAGAAACAAACTATGTAAAACAAAAGCTTTGTCTTTTTGCGACAAAGTCCACATTTCTCAAAATATATTTTCTCTTTTATCATTACAGTGTCTCTTTGTGAGGCTCTTTCNTTTACTGCACTCTATGTCAAACATTTCTTTGAACACTGTGAGTTCCCCCAGTTATCCGAGCACTGTTTAACCTTTGTCTAGTGGTACCCATTGACATGGATGGTTCCTGGAGCAGCTGCATAAAGGGAGAGAGGTGTTGANTTATAACACTGAGCAGCAGTGAAGGGTTTTACATCTTGAATTTCATAAGGTTGCTTTATGAATCTCATGAGATGATTTCGAAGCCCTTGGGATTTGAGGGGAAAATATGGAAAATGACTGTTTTCTTTTTTTAATGAAGTGGGTGTTGTCCAAACTCCTACTTAAACCACTGATGAAATTATTCACAAATGTTAATTTTCCTTAAAGTAGGAAATTATAGGCTAACCATATGACTAGTTAATTTTATGACAGCTTCAGTGTATTTGGTGTAAGGGTTGGGTGAGAGAATTCTTTCTGGACAACAAGCTAATGTAGTCTCTCCCATTGAACACTGATGACTTCACTGGAGAAAAATGGCAAGATTTCCTCATGGCCAGAATCCTTCATAATCCCTGCTTCCTGGCTTCCCATCAAACAGTCCTGACTCAACTCAAATTCCTCTCCCACCTCTCTTTCCTATTAATTACTAAAAGAATTCCCATTTTTGCGGCATTGTTTCTGCCATACCCCTAGCTATCCATTTCCTCCACTCTAGCCTCCCAATACAACCGACAGTCTGTAGAAGAAGGAGACAGACTCATTATGGTAAAATGATGTTTGTAGCTTAAAAGTTTTTGGATAGAACCTTGAGCACTTCAGGGAAAAGATACTATATAAATCCAATAAAGAAGGAAAGCTTAAAGAAAGAGGATGCTGAGTGCATATATATATATATTCTCAATTCATTCTCTTACATTATATTTTTATTATATATTATATATAAAGAGATGGTAATGCAAATTATAATTACAATTTTTCTAAAGAATTGTCTCATTAAAAGGAAGATCATCAGATATATTTCCCTTCTATCTTGAGGATAAAAGAAAAATAAATGGGTATCAAATGTGGCAGAAGGATTTGTATTAAAATACAGCTGGTTTCTACAGAGCTATTTCATTTGAATATATCACTTCAATATGCCAGGGTCAAGGGGAACTCCAAATTGAATAATGGGACTTGCATAGCATGGTAATCCTAATTTCTGCAAGCTCATTTCTATGCCATGAAAGCACTATCCATGTGCTTGATAAGTGCACATGGGAAACACACAATGATACTGGGTTGCGAGGCCCATTCCTGATTCAGAAAATGAGTTGTTTCATGTTACATACATAGTTTTGTGGATCAGTCACAGATACAATAAAACCTGTATATTAAAAACTCAGTCTCATTTTGTGAGATTGTGTGCCATCTTTGTCTCCCAGAACCTGTTTTCTTATCTTGAATTTAAGAGTAATAAGTCATCGTGTTATGATATTAAGCAATTTATAAGGCAGTATGTATGCAGAGAGTAGCACAGTGCTACACCTGGAGGGTAAGTCAGACTTCTGGTCTGATCATTCTGATGTCCCTGGCCTCAAATCAATTACTGAAACTACCTTTTCTTTGCCTTCCCTGTTATTCTTTCATTTTTTTNCCTATCAAAACTTAACTGACTGAATCTCAGGTATCATATTTTACAGTAGACATGCCAAAGAAATTTGTAGAATGCATACTTTGGAAAGAGCTTGGGGCAAACATGTAAAAGATTTTGTTTATAAAAGATTCATAAAGTGGTGTGCTAATTGGCAATCTGGAAGAGCTAGTCACCCCAGGCACAGCAGAGTGAGTGCACGTGGTCATGGTTCTGGGACTGTAGCTTCCTAGCTTTAAGAAACTGGTGGGAACTCATGAAATTTAGACCAACATCTGTGGAGCCTCCATGGGACTGGACTAGGTCCTCTGCATAAGCAAGACAGTTGTGTAGCTTTATCCGCTTAATGGGTTCCCTGGCAGTAGGATCAGGATCCATTCCTGGTGCATCAACTGGCTTTTTGGAGCCAACTACCTATGGTGGGACACTTTGCACAGCCTTGATGCAGGGGGAGGGGCTCAGACCTGCCTCTACTCAATGTACCAGGCTCTGCTGACTCCCCCTGGGAGGTCTTACCTTCTTGTAGGAGGGATGGAGGATGGGTTGGGGAAGGAAGGCTGGAGGGGTGGGAGGAGGGAAGAGGGGGATCTGTGATTGGTATGTAAAATGAATTAAATTTTTTTTTAAAAAGAGAAGATTAGCTCCACAAAGTTGTTCCAGATACTCTCTATCATCTTATATGTTTCCATGGTATATTGGGGCTTCTAGATTCATATTTTCCTTTGGTTGAACTTGGAACCAAGAGTAGTAAGATTATGATTAGGTATATTCCTAGATTTCCNCTTAAAAGCATTCAAAATAAAGAAAGAGGAACAAATATGCCAAAGCAAAAGCATAGTGGAGATTAGTTAACCAAAAAGTCAACTTTCTAGAAACTAAAAGGGAAATGATGCCCAATGGCCNGATTCAACGAAAATCTAACTTTCTATCTGCTGGGGAAGGAGGACTGCAGGAGTTGGGTCTAGAAACAAGAAAGTTTACTTGGAAGAACTACAACATAATAGAAAGTAAGTCTGAAATTTGAATGAACATTTATTCTAGTAAGCGTAGTACAAGTTGGGGTAAAAACNGAGGCTCCTGACAGTATTCCTCTTCCTTTTTCCCATTTAAAATCCACACATAAGATAAGAGTTGTCTTTATGGCAACTTTGCACATCTTAATTTTGGTCCAGCCTCTTCCTATTCCCTCTTTTCTCCCATTCCTATCTTTCCATTTNCAATATTCCNCTTTCCACTTTAATATCTTTCTTCTCTCTCTTAAAGCTTCATTCCCCCTCTCATGTGTCTCTTTCTAGTTTCCTGGCCTACTCATAATTGTTTTATATAAACATGCATATATTTAAATTAAAAGCTAGTTTATACATAGAAGAAAGAACACCTCTTGGCATCTGTCTTTCAGAGTCTGAGTACCAACCATTTTCCTTCAAATATTGTAACTTCATTTTTCTTTTTGGTTGCTTAAAATTCCAGTGTGTAGATGTACTGTATTTTCCTTATCCATTTACTGTTGATTGACATCTAGGTTGAGTTCATTTCCTTGTTATTGTGAAGACAGCAGCACAGTAAACACTGATGTGTAAGTGTTTCTGTGGTAGGACTTAGAGTCTTTTGGGTATATGCCGGGGGTGATACAGTTAGGTGTATAGTTAGGTCAGAAGGTGAGGCTACTTTTAGCTTTTTGAGAATTCTCCACACCAATTTCTGTAGTGGTGGCAGTGGTTTGCACTGCTATGTTTTTAAAAGCTTCCAGATAGCCTCCTCAACTTCTTACAAGTAGATGATTCTCTTCTCCCCACCAGCAGAAGACTTGCACTTTGTTTTCTATGGAGAGAGGGGATGAATAAGGCTTAGCGGATGTGAGAAGGGCATTTGTGTGTGTGTGTGTGTGTGTGTGTGTGCGCGCGCGTGCACGTATGTGTGTGTTATTAAAAACAAAGGATTTGGGGGCTGGAGAGATAGTTTACTGTTTAGGAGCATTTATTGCTCTTGCAGATGATCTGAATTTGTTACCCATATTGGGCAGCTCAAAACTATAACTTTAGCTCCAGGGAATTTGATGCCCATATGGACTCTGTACTCTTGTGTGCACATACTCCCTCCANCCCATATGAGCATAATTAAAAATAAAATCTTTATAAAGTAGAGGATTTAATAAAGTTTTCCTAACATAAGACAAAACTTTCATCCTAGTCCTTTCTATGTCCCTACTTTGGATATAGACAATTTACTTGATTGTTTTCTTTGTCCTCTGACTTCATTTTCTAATCCAAAAGGAATTTATTTCTACTACTGAATAAAATAACAGTGTTAATACCAAGGATCTCTCAAAGATCACTGCCAGGCACTCACTTTGACCTTACTATGTATCAGAATCTCCCAGGGAAAGTTTTCTGGTGTCTTAATGCTTTTTGTCTTACTCCAAATCAAATGACTGAAAATGTCTCTGGGAAGGACTCATGGACTGATGTGCTTTTATTTCTTCTTTTATGAATAGCCCTCAGTGAACAGAGTGTAAGACCTGCTGGCCAACAAACCTTCTTAGATATAGAGCCATCACTTTGATTTTAGTGCTGACTTCACAATACACATTTGAAGGAACTAATGTGAAAGAAACAAAAATAGCGGAAAATAATGAAGACACCAAATCTGAAGAAAGAATACAGAGGCAGATACTCCAAAAAATCCAAGAAATTATTAAGAATTAGGATATTGAACCTGTGGGAAATGGACATATCAATATCCAAAACATAGAGGGGAAGCCTGACAGTTCAAATCTGTTCTGAAATGATAGAAATTTACATTATTTCATGTGCTGAACACTAGATTTTTGACTCTTCATTCCCCAGGCTCAACAGTGCACACCCAAACCTGCTGCTTTCACCTAAAAATAGTGAGCCTCCCCTCTCAGATCCATTTCAAGTTATTTCTGACCTTGGGGCTTGTTGGTGAGTTGGTCCATTTGAGTGCTGAGTCTTTGCATGAGTTTCCCCTCTATTTATTCTGAACATTTAATACAACTTTTACCTTTTCTAGAATGCCTTTTCTCTCTTCTCATGGTGGGATTACATAAAGTTCCTGCAGAAAAATCTTTCCAACAATAATATATGTTTCTTGCTTGTGATTTACTTTTGTACCATACAGAATAGTGTCGCAGTCATGGAATCAGACAAATATAGAACTGGCCATTTGAAGGATTTTAATTCTGTGTATTTGTGAACAACTTATCTATGAAATAAGAAATAGAGCACATTTCTCTATTTCTAAGAGAGACTCAAAATGACAATGCCTACAGTNTAGTGTTATGTTGAACACAGAATGAGATCACTGTTCAAATTGCCTGGGGGCATAGTGAGCTCTCATATTGTAGATCCTTTCAAAGAATCAGTATGCTGTGATGGTCCCCAGGCAGGCTAGTTATCTGTTCCTTTAATTTTTGTCCTTTGNATCTNTGGTTTATGTTGATGTGACATTGGGCTTTTATGAAGGATATACTACGTTGAGTAAAAAGTGATCGAAGTTTTAAGTATACAGCTGCCACTGCCGACCAGCTGCCCAGTGGGTCTTAGGTGTTCTAGTTTCCAGCCAGAGGCCAAGTTTTGAATATGAACATCATTCTTCAAGTTCTCATGCTGCACATCTTCCTTTATCATCATTTTGGCCCTCATCTCATATACCCACTCACATTCTTTTTCTTTCCTACCTGGATGCTCAAAAAGAAATCAATACTCTTTTTATCTCTTTTCTTCTTTCTTTTCATTCAATTATTGTGGGAAAAATCTAATAATGTCTCATCATATTTTTTAAACAGCAACTACAACAATGATTTCTACTGATCTGTACTCATGGAAAAATAGTCCACATGCTGCATGATATAGTAAATAGAAGCATTGGAGAAATGATTATTCTTTTAGATTAATGTTTTTTACTATGTGCCTTCTAGTTGGTTGTGATTATACATTTACTACATATATAACTTCTATTGATACACCGCAAGAAAACCATCTTCTTGAAGGCAGTGACTGTATTTGGGATATTTTATTTTACTACCTTGTACTACAAATATAGTGCACACTTGGGGGATGCAGGTAACTCCAGATACTATAAGTGTCATTTGGAATAAAAGTATGTCCTACTGTCCTCAAAGCTGTTTTGTTCACTTCTAGATCATTTATTAAAAGAAGAAATTGAAGGGATGAAAGTTTAGCAACATTAACCTGTCTTTTAAGTTAATGTAATAACTTTGATATACTATTTTCTTTCAATTTAAAAATTAAATGGTTGAGTTCTCAAATGTAATATTGAATGTTCACATTACAGAGTCTGATAATATTCTGATAGTTTGTGTTAGTGCTGAATGGAGCCACACACTGCTATAGATTTTTATATGCATCTGAATTATCTGGTGATCTTCATCAAGCACAAATTCTTATCCAGTGGGTCTGCATCTGCCTCCCTAAGAAACTTCCAGATTATGCTAATATTATTAGTTTACACAATGTATTTCAAAGAAAATGATGAAAGTCATTCCTTATGGAATTTAGAAACAAAGATATAGAAATACAGATACTATAGTATTCTGTCAGCATAGAGAAAAAAAAAAAGAAATCAAGGCAGGCAGAGAAATCACACTGTAGTTCTCAACAATATTTTATCAACCTGTATTCAAATCATCACAACATAAGTAGCCCTACTTTATAGTAGATGCTGGTGATTACAACATAACTTAATTCACTGGTAGTTGCTGAATTGTCTAATNATTGTTTTTAATTTTTCAGGTATTTTAGTAAAACAAAGACAGCTTANTTGTTTGCTAATGTAATTATTGGCAGAATGTACTTTGGATTGTCATGAAAATTTTACTTCATTACAAACGGCAATTACACAATTATAGTGATGAACATCACTTCCTAAAGAATCTTCTATTTGCTTAAATTTGAATCATTTACAGTTAAACTACCCTGTGTAGACTTATCTTAATGCAGTAATGAAANATCACAGCTTTATAGTTTGAAAATCTGTTTTTTTAAATCTCATTATCAATCAGTTTCTGTGAATAAAACAATGTACCTCAAATCAGGTACCTAATCTTATTATTTAATATATTTAAAATACTTTGAGCATTTTTAACATCAACATTTTTAAAATATTGTGTAACACTTTATTTGAAATAGTGTTTGGCAACTATTTCTCTTCTGCATTCTGAAAAGCTGTAGGTTTCAACTATGTCACCCATTTGTATTTCCAGTCAAAGTACAACCTTTCCAAACCTAGCTGGTAACACTTTGTGACAAGCTAATTATATTTGCTGCTTTCTCTGTGAGAGACATTTCCCTGCAAACTGCAGTCCCACTAACATTTCAGAAACTAAATATTTACGTGGAAAATTTCAAATTTTGAGGTGGTACTTTTATGTTGCAAAATGTCAGTTTTAGCTTTTAAATTTCTTGGACTAACATACTCTAATTACCATGAAGTAGATCTTGACTCTGGTTTGTGTAATTTACTGAAGAAATTCACATGGAAGACCAAGATGGTTAAATGGGTGTCTCATTTCTTCCTTAACCCCCCTCCTACCCCCAGCAGCTGCTTTTAGAGAACAAATTTCCAGAGGGTTTTTTATGGTGTGTGTGGTTATCCTTCAGTTTGATTTTAGAGTAGCAGAAATTGCTTGGCCCACTGGATTTCATGTTTAAAATATAAAGCGTACTTGTGCATAAGCCTTCTCATTTTATTCTACTTTGTTTTCCAAGTTACCCAAATCATTCCATTAAAGGGAATGAGCAAGGCATTAAAAAATACTTGAAAAAAATAGTGTAAATTAGAAACATTTGTTAGTCAAGAATAGAAATTTGTTTTTTTATTTAAGAAATTTTTTATTCATTTTACATACCAACCACAGATCCCCTTCTCTTCCCTCCTTCCACTCCCTAGCCTTCCCCTCCCAACCCACCCCCCATTCCCTCCTGCGACAAGGTAATACCTCT
Organism: Neotoma lepida; assembly: GCA_001675575.1. Lineage (NCBI taxonomy): Eukaryota > Metazoa > Chordata > Mammalia > Rodentia > Cricetidae > Neotoma > Neotoma lepida. The sequence goes on from LZPO01056330.1 coordinate 15,719, forward strand.
TGTGGGAAGTCAGCAGAGCCTGGTACATTCAGTTGAGGCAGGTCCAAGCCCCTCCCCCTGCATCAAGGCTGTGGAAGATGTCCCACTATAGGTAGTGGGCTCCAAAAATCCAGCTCATGCACCAGGGATATATCCAGATCCTACTGCCAGGAGGCCCCTTAATCAGATCGGGCTATACAACTGTCTTGCTTATGCAGAGGGCCTAGTCCAGTACCATGGAGGCTCCACAGGTGTTGGTCTAAATTTCATGAGTTCCCACTAGCTTGGTTTGGTTGTCTCTGTAGGTTTCCCCAGCATGATCTTGCTGCCCCTTGCTTATAGAATCCCTCTTTTCTCTTTTTGACTGGACTCCTGGAACTGGATGTCAACATGTAGAATATTGCAAATAGATCCACATCTATTAAGTCCAAGTGCATCAAAGACCTCAACATAAATCCAGTTACACTGAAACTGATAGAAGAGAAAGTAGGAATTAGCCCTGAACTCATTGGCATAAGAGAACACTAGTAGCACAGACACTGAGAGCAACAATTAATAAATGGGACCTNATGAAACTGAGAAGCTTCCGTAAGGCAAAAGACACGGTCAATAAGACAAAGCAACAACCTACAGAATGAGAAAAGAAAATTGTTTTTAATTGAAAACCTTTTTGGAAAAGAACTGGAGTATTCTTTACTGCTTAAAATTTAAGTTAATTTCAAGTGAGGCATGAGAGTGCACACCTGTAATCCCAGATCTTTAGAAAGAGAGACAGGAGAATCAGGGATTCAAGGTTTGCTTTAGTCACATATTAAGTTTGAAATGCTACATGAGCCACTCTTTCAAAACAATTCTTAGGAATCAAGAAAGCNAGTAATTTTAAATGGTTCATAGAACATAAAACAGGTACTTTCTCTGATGTAAAATGACAACTTTCCAATAAAGTCTAATTATTTGGGGGAGGGGGAGATGCTTTTTCCCAGGAAAGATGCTGTTAAATTCCCAGGCTTCTGTGATTTTGAGACTGGCCCACGGCACTTCATACATCTGTTCCCTTTCAATGACTCCTGTCTTAGAAGAGCAGAAGCAAGTGTCTAAATTTCTTTGATTACAAATATAGTGTGTGCATGTGTGTGGTGATCGTGCTGGTCTTTAATCCCTGCACCTGGGATGCAGAGGTAGGTGGACCTTCATGCATTTGAAGTTAGCTTGGTCTATACAGTGCATGTCAGGAGAGCCAGGATTTGATAGTAAGACCATACACACACACACAGCAAACAAATACAATAAAGACCTAATATTCATGTGACACAAGAGAACATGTGCACACATGTACACACACACAATAACTCTCAAAGGTTGCTATGACACAGTCCAATTAAATGTGGGTCAGAAAATGGAAAGCTTTTCTATCTGTTGCCTCAAGTTCTAAAGATTCATATTTGTACTAAATGCTTTTGTTAATGAGATTCTTCTGTTTTTAGCATTTATCATTATTATTTGCTTATATTTTAAACAACAACACTGAAATTCACAAGACCCACGTACAGACTCAACTCATCTGGAATGTTTGATCACTCAGAATAGATTGGGAGACTTGAGAGTGAATGATAATTTTTCCTTTGTCAGTTTCTTGCATTATCAACAATCTTTTTTTTTTTTTTTTTTTTTAAGGACAGACTCTTTTTGTTTTTAAGATTTATTTATTATGTATACAGTGTTCTGTCTGCATGTACACCTGCAGGCCAGAAGAGGGCACCAGATTTCATTACAGATGGTTGTGAGCCACCATGTGGTTGCTGGGAATTGAACTCAGGACCTCGGGAAGAGCAGTCTGGATTTTTAACCGCTAAGCCATCTCTCCAGCCCCTCTTGCATTATCAAAATGCAAGTCATAATGCAACAGAATTTACTTCTCAGAATATTTTCCCGGTTCTCACTTGAAAGACATTTCTTTAGATGAACTTGTAGATGAAGTGTTTTCNGGAGTTTGAAGTAACAATAGTATCTTTGAAGAATCTTGGTGGTGATCGCTTCCCTGAGAAAAGGGAAATGTATACAAGAAAGACTAACACAAAATAAAGCAGGTGAGAAACAACAGTAAAAATAATTGTAAAAATTTCAAGTATGTGTGACCACAATTACTCTTCAATGCCCCCAAAGATATTACTGTGGCAACTGGACTAATATTAGCTAATATTCTAGCTTGGCTGTGTCTTACAAGTGTCTTGTGTAGAGAACAACTTGCTGGAGTTGGTTCTTCCCCACCATGCTGGTATCAGAGACATAATTCCATTTCTTTCTCCCAGTGGTGCTTGGCTCATATTTTTCAAGTTATATAGGATGACAAATTGGGAATTTATCTCACTGCTGACTATCTACCAGAAGAATCACTGTCNCAAAAATCTATCACTGGACTGGATACTTGCGAGGGCTGTGTGTTTGTCCTAAAGCTGGAATTGGTCATCTCTTCACTAGGGCCTGTCTGTCCTACTTCTTGGGTGATGCTCTGATCTCTCTTCCCTCACTAGGGAGTCCCACTCCTAGAGATACAGTTGGCTTANCGTTCTTTTCTTAGTAAAGAATTCTTTCTTTGTTTCACCACTTTTCTGGGCCCATGCTTGTCTTTTGTACATGGGTGCTGAGGAGGTTGAACCTCAAATCGAAAGATGTGCATAGCCAGTGTTCATATCTACTGTTTGATNTGTTAATCTTGAAGAACTTTGGAGTGTCTGGAAGAAAACCTCCAGTTTAAACCCCTAATCAGTCAGGGAATGGTGAAGATTCCATTTTGTATAACTGCTTGCTTGTTTCTAGGCTGCAGGAACTCATCTGAGTATAAATGGAATTTGGGTTCTTAGTCTTTCTCAGATGTCTTGTACATTTTTATCTTGCGTTCCTGTTATGAGCAGGAGATTCTGATTAAGCTGTGTAACATACTTTCCATTGTGGTTATGATCCTAATTTGTTGAGTTCTTCTCCTTGGAAGCTTGAGGGACAATGACAGCTGCAGTTGATAGCACAGCTTCTAAAGAAACAGTTGAAAGAAAACAAGAGGGGACAACTACTGCATTGTTATGAGCTTTCTAGCTTAGAAGGCTGTTTGTATCAAGCTCTAATTCAATTCATTTATGGATGTGGGTAAATGAATTGGAACGTAAGTACAAATAATCATCTTCTCTGTAGATCTGAAGAGGCGTTGTCCTTGCTACCAAAAACCNGCTCTCATATGTTGTCGCTGAGAATGATATTTTCAATTCTAGGGTATGGGACAGCCCTATTATTTTCTTTTCTTGTTCACACCTTGGCCCTTGTGCTTCAACAACAGATAATCAGAAACAGACACAGCTGAATGAAAATGATTTTCATCAAGGGTCAGTCAGAGGCCATGGTACTAAAGGTGTTCCTTACAGCAGACATGAAGGCAACCTCTGCCTGCTAAAGAGCCAGAGATTCTGATNCCTAGTAGGGACTACTAAGTGTGAGTCGGCTTCCATAATGCTACAATTTAGGTGATTTATCCCTTCAATATATTCTCTTTAAGATTTGTGTGAGGTAAGCCCATCAGAGACCACATACAGACACTTGTAAAGCTGAAAAGAAAGTCTTTATTGTCATCTGGTGGTTGCATGGGGAACATGCTGGGTTTCCAGGTCAGAATGGTGCCTGTAACATGGCATTGCTTGTGCTAAGGTCTGGGGGTCCNTTACATTTCTCACTGGTTCTATGGGCATGAGTCAAATCGTGGACTCATGTTGAGGCAGGAGGTTATATTGTAGCCTCAGCACCAACAATTTACCAGAATTCACACTCTGTTTTACATAACTAAGTTGACAGGTGAGCAAGCAGCGTTCTATAGTGAGGGCTAGGAGCAAAAGGATTAATGGCCTAGAATTTGATGTAAGTAGAGTAGTTAAGCAGGAGGATCAGCAGAACAAGGATTGAAACTGGCTGTTGGATTCTCGGTGTCTCTTTTCTCTTTCCTTAAGGTTATTCTGCTCATGGCTAAATGTCCTTTAATAATTACCCTTGATTGATTGGAAGAGAGGCAACATATTTCTCCCAGTGCCATACAGAGACCTCCTGGTTTCATGAAGAGGAGATCCAATCCTGAAGAATAGCCTCTAGTAAGGAGTCTACTTGGGCTTCCAGGTGGGAAATAAAAACTTCCAGATGGCCTAGGTCTGTGTCTACTTGAGCACTGAGTTCCTTAAAGCTTTTATTCCTCCACAATTAGGGCTGAAATTCCAACTGCAGTGGAGCTCATAATGCCTGCCACCTCCAGCAGGGGAATGAGAATGGAAGGCCAGAATTTAGATTTAGGTGAGCTCTGCCCTCTTCTCCGTTATAGATGAATACTTATGGTATGACATACATGAAGACACAAAGGAGTAGGGTCTTCCCCTGTGCAAACAATTCAGAAGATGCATTCTGGTTAAACTGTTAGTGCAAGCAAGCCAGATAGTCTCTGGGGCCTGGGAATACATTCAACCATCATTTCTGGAGTTAACCTTCTGTGCATGGTTACAGGAATCTTCATTGAGGAGGGCTATCTATGGGGCATCTTGGGAATATTAAGCAGGCACTTTTTCTTTAGAAGTCCCCCAGGGTGCGCATAGGTTTGTCTCATTTATAGCTGTCAGGATTGGACATGGTCCTTGTTGTTTAATTATTCCAATTTCAACATAATGTAGGAGCTTTGGCGGATGGGCTGGATTATTGTAGGTGTAGGTTTCTTTTGCCTAGTAAATTTGCTACCTGAGTCTTGCTACCATTTATGTANAATCTGACTCCCCAAGTTCTTCCAGTTTTCCAATGATTATCTTCTATTTTCTACCAGGCCTTAACCTTTATAGATAGGGATTTGCATTGTCTGAGACCACATGTAGGTTATGATGGCTTTCTTTCTAGTGTTATGAAGAAGTCAGTGTACACCCGGGAGGAATTGGTTTTGCAACCCTGCTAAACACAATGGTATTCACTAGCTCTTGGCAGTTCATCGGGAGGGGAGGTAGTGTCAGCAAGACAGGCATAGTATTGGGTAGATTGGAGCCCTTTTTCTTCAGTAGTGGACCAACAGCCCTAGGAGCAGACTCCTTTGTGGCCTCTTCTCCCACTTGCCTCTGAATGTAATATTTTACAGAAATCTACCCAGAAGGTGGATTGGGCCTCAGTGAGTAGATTGGCTATGGACTCCCNGGTTGTGGTTTCTCTTAATTTCCATACTCAGCATATTGGCTTATGGGGTTATGGGCCTTTCCCAAAGGGAGACAAAGAAGACACAATAGGACACTCATAGTCATGGGGCCTGTGTTAGTCTTGTCTTCAGTGGATTGGAGGACCTGGTTATGACCCATCTATCATTGTCTTCTCTAGCCTCCTTTGGCTGGGTGTGGTAAACCCATAGGGTGACACCAGTGACCTTCACTGTTGTAGGGATAGTGAGGACTGCAGGGTATGGGCCTTTCCACATTGGCTCTAGGCCCTCTATACCAACATATGGTTAGTGATCATCTCAGGTAGGCTGGTGGGTGTAAAAGGCCTATAAGGAGACTAATGAGAGTCTGAGGTTTTTCAGAGAATGGTGGGTTCTGAGTTTTCCAGTTATACATATTATTTGTTGAAAAGGTCACATAAACCATGAAAGGGGTAGAGGGAACACCTTTGGATCTTGGGCCCTCTGGAGGTTCCTCCCTTATACAGAGGATGTCACTGCCTCAGCTCCTGGGAAATTCTTCCCAAAGGAACAGGCAAGGTAGAAGAAACTACCCCTTCCCAACTGAACATGACAGGGGGAAGTATTCCCTGCTTCCTGGGTGTGGCCAGGAGCCATGCTTGGGTATATGGAGAGGTAAAGTCAACTTCCTCTGGTGGGCCTGAGAGAACAGATAGATGTTTGGATTTCTCTGGGAAACTTGGCCAAACCAAGAGGATTTGAGTCACCAATAAAAGGGCACATGTCTTAAGCCATGCGAGTGTGTCTTGCACCAGAGAAAGTTATTGGTCATTATGGGGAAACTGGTAGAGGTGGCAGGGGTCTCTATTGACCATGTTTCAGATGGCCTAAACTGTTTAGGAGTCCAGATATACTTCATTTGTACACTTGACCCCAAAAGAGGGCCAATTGATTTCAAAGATGGCTTGGAGTTTTCCAGGCAAGAAAGGACACCATATCCATCTTCATCCACAAAGCCCTCTTTAAAGAATTTTAATATGCAGTTCAATGGTGTCTTGGAACTGCTCACTCATCTTCCCATTTTAGATCTGTCTCTCCAATCAACAGAATCTTCAGAAACAGAGAGAAACACAATTGGGCAAACAGTAAAGACAACCAGAGATGACCATCACACAAACTTGAACCATGGGGTCCTGTGACATCTCATGTGGATCCCGAATACTGGAATTAGAGCTGCACCCAGCCTTTTCTAAGTGTCTTACTCAGAAGGTGCCATAAACAGACTTGCCTCTGGAGGTGACAGATTCAGGGGACTTTTTGNGATTTTCCATTTTAAGCTGGAGGTGTCGAGAACCTCTGGGGTGGAAGGACTGGAGGCAAGAGAAGTTCGTAGGGCCCTGGGATGTCTCAGGGTGTGCGCCCTAGAGGAACTGTCTGTTTTCCATGTTATTGCCTCAGAGGATATCTGAGACCTTTTGTGTCCTCTGGAGATCTCACCTGGTGCCTCCAGAATGTTTTGANGTAAGCCCACCAGAGACCATTGCATAGACACTCTTCCAGCTGAAAAGAATATTTTTATTATTGGCTGGCAGCTGCACAGGGAACTTGCTCAAATCATGCAGCACCAAGCCCTACAGCTCTTTGTCTTTCATGCATAAAAATCATATCCTGGTTGGCACACTTCAGTTAGCAAGAAGCAGAACTACAGAAGCCCAAAACAAGATTAGTACATTTAGGGACTTTTTACTCAGAGTGCTTTCCTGGAACTAGGGACTAAGTCTTTGTTCTTGTTTTGACAGATGATGGGATCTATGTGCTGGATTTTAAGGTCAGGATTTTAAGGATTTTAATGGTGCCTGTAACATGGTCTCAGTCATGCTAAGGTCTGGGGCATGTTACAAAACAAATGGGGGCAATGAATTAGAGGTCTGCTACTGAAGACAGGCCTAAAGTTAGGGAAACTCTGATTGGGTTCTAAGGAAACACATATAATGGATGATTTCATTTATCTAGCTCCCAGAAGTCAGGAGGGGGTTTATATATTTATATATTCTCTTTGATTTTTGTCCTTGATATGTAGATGTCCTAGAAGAAGATCGAAACAGAGTTTAAACAGGACTTAAGACTAGTAAGCTCTGTCCATATTGATGTGTGTGTGTGTGTGTGTGTATGAGTGTGTGTGTGTGTGTGTGTGTGTGTGTGTGTGTGTGTGTGTGTTTTGTTTTTGTATGTATGCCTATCACCAAAAATCAGGTCGGTCAAATAGTATATGCTCAATCAACCCTGTTATTCAAATCAAATGTATGATATGTTTTAATTAAAACATATTGATTAAAACTTATTTAATCAATTAGTTTCAATTTTTTCCTGATATTTGAAGGTTAATTATTGCTTCTAGAATATTTAGAATAAATAGTGAAACTTTATCAGATAAGAATGTCATTAAAAAAAAACAAAACAACAACAACAACAACAAAAAATCCAGTCCTGTGTATTTATCATGATGTCTGCCACATAGTAGCTGGTTTCAGCACAGGAATTTCCGCATCTGGAGAGCTACCTATCATCTTGTACTAACTCTGATGCATGGTCATCATGCGTTCTCACATCTATCAATAAAGGAACAAAGAACAAAATAATTGTGCCTATAAGTTTTATATATTCAGGCTTCAGATGTCACAAATATTTCTATGACTATGTTTATTATATATGAGGTTAATCTGCTTAAGCTGAATTTTAATCCCATCTTACTTCACCTTGTGGTCCATTCAACCTGTAATAGAAGCTCACATTTTATTAGTAGAAGAGAGACCATAACAATGGTTATTGGAATAATTTAATGTTAATGTCCATTTAGGTCACCATCTCCACCAAGGCTAGAAAACCCATGAAGTGTCCAGCAAAAGTTTCTCTCAAAACACAAGGAACACTGATAAAATTAGTGTCAAGGCTTCTTGCTTCCTGTCTCTGTTCTCTGTGCCCCTTCTTCTTGATCTGATCATTCCTGTAATATGAGAATTTAACAGATTTAAAATAGTCTTGGTCTTGAAGCTCAATTATGTATTCATATTTTTCAATATTAGATTCTTTACATATGATTCACTTCTTCATTTATTTACCACTTACTTACCAACAATTATTGATTGTTTACCCCAAACCAGATATTTTATAGTTCCTGAGATATTTTAATTAGAAGAAAAGGAAAATGTTTCTATTCTTAAGGAGCTTTACAACATGCAGAAACAGACACAAACCAAATGTCATATGTATGCAAGATTGAATGTGTACATACAGACAAATGAAGATGAATAGAGTGTTGGGAAGAAGAAGTTAAGGAGGTTGTGTTGCCATTCAAAATTTAGCATAGGGAAAACTTAGGTCAAGGTTTCAAGGATGTGATAGGCAATAAAATCTAAAAGAAGCTAAGTGTTCTAGAGGTTAAAGTTACAGGTGCTGCAATTTTCCTGTGATAGGACCTGACATTTTATATTCCAGGGATAGAAAAGTGGACACTGTGGTTAGGGACAAGCAAGAGTAGTAGATGATGAGATGAGAATTGGTAATAAGGTCATGTGGGGGTGGGTGGGTACAATGTTCCACTGGACAGTTTCAGCCATCCTAATGATGTTGGTGTTTCATCTGAGTGACTTGGGAACTTGGCAAGAACAAGGGGTCAGAAGGTAGAGAAACGAGAGTTATGGCATNATCTGCATTTGGACAGTGTCATTCTGGCTTCTGTGTGGACAAAAGCCCGAAAAGATGCCAGACAGAGGCAAGAAGACAAGTCAAGAGATTGTTGCCATCCTCCAATTTAGAGATATCTACTCCCTTCAGAACAGGTGGAGACGCATAATTGGTGATGAATATTGATGGTATAGATTCAGCATTTGCTGAAGGTTTGAGAGTAAAACATAAGTTCAAAAGGGTTTTGTTTTCCTGATGCAAATGCTGTGACCCATGCACCTGGGAATAAAGGACAATGTGATGACCAGATAAATATTGATTGCAATTGTGTTCNATGGCAGCAGTTTCTTATCCTTGAATTCATTATCTTTTGTGAGCAACCTAACTTCTTTAGTTTCAAATATCAGGGTGGAAGGTGGGTATCATGCCAGTATAGAACTTGTTGTATTAATCAGGGTTCTCTTGAATCACAGAAATCATGGAATGAATCTCTCTCTCTATGTATATAAATGGAATTTATAGGAATGACTTACAGGCATGCTGCAGTCCAACTAATCCAGCAATGTGTAGCTGTGGATAGAAAGCCCAAGGATCTAGTAGCTGCTCAGTCCCACAAGACTGGGTGTCTAAGCTGGTCTTCTGTATATGCTGGAATCCAGAAGAAGTAGGCTCTAACATCAGTGAATGAATGGACTTGCTAGTAAGGTGAGAGCAAGCAGGCAAAGAGCAAAAGCTTCTGTCTTCCATGTCTTTATATAGGCTTCCATCAGAAGGTGGGGCCAAGATTAAACGTGTCTTCCTGCCTCAAGATCCAGATCAGAGATGTGTCATCCTACCTCAAAGGTCTGAACTAGAAGTGGATTCACACAATTCAGACCATGCAGAAAATCTTTCACAGATATGTCCTCCATTTCTGGATTGTAGTATTGANATGTATTTTAATGTTATTTAACTCTCCCAAAAAAGTCTTCACAGGGTTTTGATTTCATTAACAAGAAACTGCTGACTACCAACATCAATTACATATTTTGCCTTCTAATATTATTTTAGGTCTAAGAGAATATTTTATTTTTCCAAGTACAGTTCTGCAATCAGTCATTCTACTCTGAATCTCTAAAAGACTTATTTTGTTATTTTTAATTGCATGTATGTGTTTGTGTATGTTTGGATGTGAGTGTGTGCACGTGAGTGTAGGATGCTCTGGAGGCTAGAGACATTGGATTCCTGGAGCTGGAGTTGCAGGGAGCTGTGTGTTTTAAGTGCTGTGAACTGAACTTGGGTTCTGGAAGAGCCATACATATGCTTAACCACTGAGCCATCTTTATAGCCCCTTATATTGGCTTTAAATTTTAGGTTTTCAAACACATTATTAGAATTGTCTTCTTGATTTGTTGATTGTATAAAACCTCACTTACAAAATAATATTCGTGTCAATAACCAAAGAGACACAAAAATAAAACAAATGGAGCAGAAAAAGATTCTAATTCAAATTGGAATCTGTCTAGAGCTTAGGAAAATCTTATTATCTATATATTCACAGTATAAATTTCTCTAAGGAGAATTTAGGTGTGTGGTTTATTTTCCTCTCACTATTATCCATATAAACTACGAGACTGGATGAATGCCATGCCAAGTGGCAGAGTGATGANGTACTAGCAGCCAATGGGTAATTGATTGATAAATACACTTCAGAGGTTTTTTGTACTGAAAATACTCCATGTCCAATCCTAGTAGTGAAGCTCTTTTCTCTTGGTTTTTACTCTCTCTTTTTTTAGTTTATAATTTAAGTAAATTTCTATCTTCCCTTTCCTCTCTCCGAAC
>LZPO01056331.1:11292-26346 GCA_001675575.1 Neotoma lepida
CATGTGCTACCACTGCCTAACCTCTATGTTTAATCTAGTGGCTGTTCTGTTCTCTGACCCCAAATAAGTTTTATTAGGGTACACAATATTTTGGGGGACATAATATAATCACCACACAAGGTCTTAAGTAGCAGATCTTCAGACACAATCATCCCTGTGCAACAACCCTGAGACACTCATCCAGTCCTGTCTGGCTACTGTAGAGAATTTTTTATTTTAAATTGTCATTACAATAATATATTATGATACAGAAAAAATAATTTAAATAAAATTATTCTTTATGTTTAATTTCTTATTTCAATCTCCTTCTGGAAAGTCTCCTTGAATCTCCTTGGCTATCTTATCCCTGACTTGTGTTTATACCAAGGAATTGAAAACACAGGTCCCTTCAGGCCTAGGGAAGCAGAGGAATCATGTAACAGAACACTGGCCCCTGCAATTAAAGCACCGACTTGGTTATGAATTTGTGTGTGTGTATGTGTGTGTGTGTGTGTGTGTGTGTGTGTGAGAGAGAGAGAGAGAGAGAGAGTAATTAGCCACATTTTATATTGTGTGTGGATCTAGCTATAAAAAAATGTTCCTAAAATGTCCATCTTCCTGACACACAATCAATTATCCTTATCCACATTAGTGATGGTTGGGTGGACAATGAATTAATAACTCCTGCATCTTCGTTCCTCAGGGAAATACAGCCTTGGATTCCTGTGAGCCTCTGCTCTCACAGCAAATTTGTCAACTGATCAATGTATGACTTTTTCCACTGTGTTTTTGTTGGCAAGCACTTTGTTTAGTACTTTGTTTAGTACTCACTGTTGACACTGACCTTCCAGCCACCTGCGCAGTAACTCATGCTAAGGCTGCACATCTTAATTCTGTGAGGAAGAGACTCTGCTCCTGGTGCTGGCTTAACAGGCTCACCATCTAAGAGACAACACCAGACCTCCAGGAAACAGCTGTGAAGATCTAATATTGGGATATGAAAATAAAACAAATAGAAGCATTAGGAACAACTGCACATGTTTATGTAGCATTGGTTAGGAGAGAACTCCTCAGAGAGATTAGGAAACTCAAGAACTATGAAGGGAAAATATTTTAGTTCATAATTTCTTCTGTTTATGGCAAAACAAGTCTTATAGTCAGAATGTGAACAATCACCCAGAAGGTATGTCTTAAATTGATATTGTAGTTATTGGAGTTCACCTCACTTTCATACTCAAATATTCTGAGTATTTGGATTCTTTCTAAGAGTGACTCTCTCTACTGTCTTTCCTCTCTCACTGACAGACCTTTCTCAGCCACATCCACGTCTTCATTTCTCTAGCTTGGGGAGCCCAAGAACTCATTCTCAGCTGTCCCTGTGTCCTTAGGTGCTCTTGTGATCCCATGGCACCAAATGTTTTCCATACTTCCACAATTCCAACTGAATACTTACACCTTTGCTCTTCCCTAAGACAAATTCACCCTTCTGACTATCAGCTGGCCCCTAACTATGGCACCCCAATCTTAGCAACTTCAAGACTTTTGATGTCCATTCTTTTCTACTCTATACCAGTGATATTCATTTTGGTCACTAACATAAGCTTTTGTCCAAACCCCAAACCCAACACTTACCCTGACTGCTGTAAAAAAATCTTACCTTATATATCCAACCCAGAAAAGTTGCTTCACCTGTTCCAAGCTCTAATTTCTGCTTAACCATATGGTATCCTTCTCTACCCCATATCAACATTTATTTGTCAGATTTTTCTTCTTTTCTGTTTCCTTTTGATGGTACAGGCTCTTCTATACTCTACCATTGAGCTACATCAAGGATCCAGCTGCCAAGATCCTATTGCTTGGGTGTCGTAATGAGCCACGNGCTTCTCACTAAACTCAATTCACATCTCACCTGCTGCTTGGTGTCCTGCACATATTACCCAATCAAACTAAAATACAGAAGGATCGTGTCACTCTTGTACGCATCTGTCTTATATACAGTGAAATCTGATCTTTGTACCATGGCCTAGAAAGCCTGTAGCCTGACCTTCATCACTTTCCCGTAATTCTCCTCATTCTTTTTACTTCCAATCCTGGATCAGCCTCAGTGCATTTCTTCTAATTGCTATCATAATCATTATTATTCTTCTTAAAATTAGCATATAAAGTAATGGCTTTCATCCTGACATTTTTGTACATGCTTTTGTTTTTGCCATTTCTCTCCCACAGACACATCCTGCCCACCTGCTGGCCCTCTTTCCTACCTCCTGGTGTTTCTGCAGCTTCACGTCGACTTTCTTGATGTTCTTCAAACATACTAATTCGTTCCTCAGTATTTGCCCCTCCTTTGTACGAACACTGTAGATTTTGCCATCACTTTCACCATCACTTCATTTGGAAATATTTTCAATTTTTTTTCTTCCATCAGGCTGTCTGAGCAGCCCATGTGAGATCCTCCACCGCTGCCATTTTCTGTATTTCTTTATGTCTTGATATTTCCCGGTGTCCTTGATGAGCCTGAAGTTCTACTGCATTAGATTCCTGACTCTTCCTCTGGAATACGCTCTTAGGAACACAGCTTGTGCTTTGTTCATGGATGAATCCCCAAACCTTTAAAGTACCTTGCCTGTGGTAGATACTTCATGATTGTAAGCAAATGAGGTAATGCTCACTGTGCCAAACATATCCAGTACCCGTAGGCCTTATCCTGAGCCAAAGAACTGATGAATGTGGCCAAAACATTCATGAGGGAGGAAATGTGTTGGGGCCTACAAATAGAAAGGTCAGTATCATTAGTAGTTACAATAATGTATATTTAAATACTGAGATAACATTTCTACTCCTGATTGGTACCAATTAAAAATTATTGGTGGTGGTTACTGCTGAAGGGGATGTGTGAGAAGGGTCATTATTTTACACCTTTGGAGAAAGTTTCAATTGCCATTCAAGTAATTTGTTAATGAATATTAATGAGAAAAATGGAGACTCCTGGCAATATTCTTAGATGGATTCTGTAATATAGATTTAAAACCACACAGGCTAACCTTTGTGCAGATTTTGTTTATAATATTAAAAATGGAAATTTTTAGGTCCTTCAAAAGTAAAAAAAAATTGAATATTTGTGATATGTACATTTAATAGAGCACCATGTAGTTTCTAAATAGAATAAAGTAAATTTGTGCATATTGATTTCATGGGGAGTTAAAGAGCAGCCAGCAGAGTGTATCCATTCTTCATAAAAACAGAAAGTAAGCATAGCCATCTGGATTTGTGTGTTTATGTCTTCACAAATGAGAAGAGGACTTGAATAGGATAACCTCAGGCCCACAGTCTTGTCTCCGGCAAGTAAAGGGGGATGGGAANGGTGCACCATCTTTTCCTTTGCGCACCTTTGCGTCTGTGAAATTATTATACTATATTATACCATATGAACTATGAATTATTAAATGAGAGTAGATGGCTTATAAACAGTAACTTAAAAATGAAAAACAATCATAAAGGAATGACTTCTCCAAAGTCTAAGCCTAATGATTTTGCCAGTGAGTGCTCTAACATAAGAGTTCCGTAGCATAAAAACAGACAAAGGAACAGAGAAACTAGAAAGCCATTTTACACATTTCACAGAAATAGAGATGTATGTGTGTGAGTGCCAAATACATTCACATGCGTGAACATACACCATGAAAAAGAATATGTTTGCCCCTTACTGGGAAAATGAAGTGTGAAACCAGAGAACCAGAAAAATGGAGCAATATTTGGAAGAAAAATCAGACAGGATGAGAAGGGCAGAGACACCAGAGAAAGAAAAACAGTCCACACAGAAAGGACGTGTGCGGACCCAAACCACACTTTCTCCTGGAGCCTCAGGCCACTAAAACTTGGAAAAGATCCTGCCTTTCCCTGTGTAGTAATGGGCTTGGAGTTCCAGAAGTAACTCTTTTAATCTCATGTTTTGCATAATACATTAGTAAATATTGAAGTATTTTAAAATGACAGAGTATAAGGAGCAATTGACAGATAAGTTGATATGCTGAGAGACATATGGTCATGTGGTCAAAGCTTCAGAAAAGACACAAGATGTAAATCATGCAAGTAGTATGTTCAAAGCAATTGCCAGTGCTGAGATGGTTGCCTGTGTCAGGCAAGAGGCAGCCAAAGAAAGAGAATCCACTCTAATTATTTAAAGCAGAAGTGGAGGGCGGATTTAGAGCAGAAATTGGTTCCATGTGTGATATGAGACTTGAAATGACAGATGGCTATTGCTGAGCCAAGAGATTAGGAATAGCAGGAAGCCACCAGCACTCCGTAGTAGCCAGAGCAGTAATAATGCACAGCCTTTTAAAGGAATTCTACCATAAATTAACTGGACAGGGACTTGGGGTTGGGGTACTCTTTTATTTTTCTAAGGGATCTCATTGCTTGCTCTGGAGGAAGAGGTTTTGAACTCCAAGGATGGAGATTTGAGGTCCAAGGGAAGAAAACAGCTTAATACAGAACACATGGAAACTGGTCAGCCTCGTTCTTTTCTAAAGCAAAAGTTCCTAAATATATTATAGAAGTACAATTCTCTGAAATACACTGGCAGGTTGAGGTAGGGGCACATTTGGTCTCAAAACCCACGATATAGAATGCTGCACACAAATGTGTTCTGGTTAAGTGGTTGCATTTCGACAATAAAGGATTGTTGCGGGCATCAGGCAACAATCTCAAATGACAAAAACAGGGAGGGGCATCTGGCTGACCTCTGATTTGTCTTGGTAATGTGGAATTCCAGAAGGTATTTGACTGTGTTCTGACAGAAAGAGTGATGGAGAACAACTATGTCCAAACATCTCCCAACCAAAAGTAGCCCCATAATTTGTGGGGCCCAAAGCAAAATGAGAACAAGATGCTCTTGGTTTAAAAAAATTGAGAATTTCAAGACAGTAACATTTGAACATTAACCCAAGTGGGAGATCTTTCTCAGTGTGAGACCCTGCACTGCCACACAGGGTGTACTGTACTGAAGCTGATCCTACTTCCAAATGTAAAGGAAACAGCGAGGCTTGTCCACAGCCTTCTGCAGCAAATTACTAGGTGACAAAAATCAGAGATAAGGACAAATAAGGACTGTGGAGATGAAGACCCTGCCCTGGTGTTGTAGCCTTGCGTATATCTACCTAGGAAACAAATGCTAAATGGCATTGGAAATTATGGTTACAAGATATTAATGCAAATAGGAAGAATGAACTTGCTAATGCATTTATCTGTCTCTGCAGGTAATTGGCTGGCACTGTCTAAGATCGTATTGTGCATTTAATCAGAGATAATGACTCCCTACTCACAATGTTTTATTCAGCAGCTTTCCTTAATTTTAGAGGGGCCTTTGGTTGGAAAACATCTCATAGAAGGAAGAAACATTTACGTGAAGGTTAAGTGATCTCACAGATTCCACTTCTGTTTATTTTTCTTTCACTGAATCGAGACAAATTATATTTAATACTTTATATTGAAAAGTACAGGATTTTGTTTCCATGAAAACCCAAGTGTTTTTCTGATTGTATCATAGGTAATGGCATTTCAGAATGTTGCCTTTATCTCTGCTTCTCTTATATGCATTGGGCTCTTTATAAGTGGGTTGTGTAATTTTTTTCAGAAGTTAAAGTTATTTTTATATTTTAAAACTAGTGAACTATTTATTACCCCACCAAAGGGTACTAGTCCTGAGTATTTTATTGCTTCAGGCTGTTAACCTTCAAGGTCCTCTGTGTTGGTCCACTGAGAACTGCCCACATTTCAGAACCAGGCACTCCCCCATCCCTCAAGCCACCTTCAGTGACTCAGTGTCAGGAGCAGTCATCACTAACAGCCAATATGACGTTTTCACCATCACTATGGTCACATATTTTCCCTAGGCACATGCTCCATGTGCCCTACAAAGGCCAGACCATCATGGCCTGATGTCTTTTTCCATCCTGACTTAGAGGCAGTCAATAAATCCCTTGCATGAGGTCTGTTGCATGGTGTGATTTTGTGGCATTCCTTGGCCTTCCAATCAGCAAGACACCCTTTCACCAAAAAACCTTCTGAGGTTGTTTGAAGACATGGGTATCTAGAGAGATTCCAGCTCATGTAAGACTGTGTCACTGATATAGAAATGTGACAATTTATTAAAATAAGAGAAGACAATCACTTTGAAAAGAGATGTGGTAAGTAAAAGGTTCCCAGCAGCCTGACGTGTGTGTGTGTGTGTGTGTGTGTGTGTGTGTGAGAGAGAGAGAGACAGAGACAGAGACAGAGACAGAGACAGAGACAGAGACAGAGACCACGTCACCTGAGAGGTTGAGTATGACAGCTTCACCCTATTTGCATGATGGAGTTGTTTGCTCCCTCCAGGTCAGCACTCTGAGGTACCTCTGTTGGCCAGAAGGAAGTGGAGATCCATGGCCACCAAAGAGGTTCCAGTGATGGCAGGAGCTAGGAGCTAGGTTAGACAAGATGTCTCAAGTTATGGTTATGGTATCTTAGTTTTTCAGTGTGGCAGGGAGGGAGATGTTGGAACTCTACACAACCACAAGGATTCTGTGTAGACAATTTTAGAACTGACAGTAGGAATAACTGACCCTTAGTCTGCTTATAGTATCCTTGTGTGTCTGTAGTTCTAAACAGTATCAGTGCTACAAAGATGCTTCATGGAAAAAATATTCAATTACTTCTAACTTTAATTATATATATGTGGACATTTTCCAAATTTATTTATTTTTCAAACTCGATAGTATAAAATTATATTTATGATAGGCAACACAATTTT
The DNA here is from genome assembly GCA_001675575.1 of Neotoma lepida. Taxonomy (NCBI): domain Eukaryota; kingdom Metazoa; phylum Chordata; class Mammalia; order Rodentia; family Cricetidae; genus Neotoma; species Neotoma lepida. The sequence goes on from LZPO01056331.1 coordinate 18,059, forward strand.
GACATGTATACACATTACAGTTGAATTTAGCTCACCATCCAATACATTACCTTACCTTATCATTTCTGTGTACGTAGTTAAACAACATTTCACAAGTCATCTTTATTTATGTTTTGGTTTGTCCTTATTTATTCTAATTGGAAAATTGTTTTTGTTTATGGTATGCAACATAATGTTTGACTCTTTATTTTGATATATTTATACTGTATGTTCTGGAGTGATTGACTGAAGCTAATTAATATTTCATACTACATGTACTTGTCATTTTTGTGGTGAGAACATTGGAGGCCTGCTTTCTTAGCGATTTGATAGCACAGTATCTTATTAATTACAGTCAGCACCCCAGAGAGCAGATCCCTGAGACTTTCTTCATCTGTGATGGTAATGTATGCCCTTTGGCTGGCACCCCCACTTTCCCCTTCCAGACTGGAAACCACCATTTATAATTTGTCTTTCAGTAATTCTAGTGCTTCATTAGCAGCAAATTCAGAGGCCTCTCAGCTGTGCAGTCAGCCCTCAGTGTGTGTGTAATCAGCTCCACGGGAGTTGTTCAAGAGGAAGGTTTAAATGGTTAGGATAGGTTTGAATTTGTCATCCGTATCACCAACATCAATGCTAGCATACGTCCTGTGTTTAAGCAGCCAGTAAGAAATAAATGACAGAAAAATGCTCAGTGAATGATATCCTGTTTTAGTTTAATAAGTCAATGTTCTAATTCACACATGAAATATATTCAATTTACTTACCTTATAATTTTTACTAAAATTAATTTTGTGGTACAGATAGGGCTGGTCACCAAATAAAAACAAGCTGTCTCTGGTGGGAGATGCTGAGCTTCTTGTGGGGGTGGTGACATGATAGCAACCCCAAAGACAGCAGCTGGTATGGGGTTCACCAAGACCCCTTGAGGCACTGATCATGCCTCCCCTTCTTACTGAGGTAACAGAAGCCAGCAGTGACTTCTCCACTGAGGATGGACCTCACACTATCCCAAGAAGGTACTGCAGGGGAGGAAGGAATGGGCTTTTCTAGATCTGGATGTAGGCTAGTGTATTTGTTGTTATTCTTAGTGCTGACAAGAGACAATTTAAAGCAGGAAGTGTTTATTTAGCTTACAGTTCAGGGGACCATTCCATCAGGGTGGGAGGAGGCATGAAGCACAAGAGCAAGGCAGGGTCAGGAGCAGCGACCAGCAGGTCAGATTNTATCACCAGTCAAGAAGCAGAGAGAGCAGGAAGTGGGACCAAGCTATCCAACTCCCAGTGACCCACTTCTTCTTAAAGGCTCCACAACCCTCCCAAACAGTGCCATCATCTGGGTACCAAGTGTTCAAACTCATGAGCTGAAAGGGCACATTTAACATTCAAATCCCAATAGTTAATATTCATATTCATCTGGATTTGGTTTTATTTTTTTGTGTGGAACATTTCACAAATTTGCATGTCTTCGTTGCACAGGGCCCATGCGAATATTATCTATATCTTCCCAATCATTAGTATATGTGCTTCTAAAGTGGCACCCACCTGGATTTCATGTAAGGACTTCTGCTCCCAGCATAATAAGGCTGGAAGTGAGCTGACCTTCTCATCAGAACCAAATAGAAAGGCCAATGAAATAAATGAGGTGACTGTAGTCCTGCCATGAGGAACAGATGGCACAGCCATAGCTTCCTTTGTGGAGGCCTTCTGGATATCAGTGCAGGGAAGGAAGGAGACCCAAAAAGGGGCACTGTCACCTCCCAGAAGTGAGCCAGCAGGGACTGTGGGAAAGGTGAAGCACCCAGAATCAATGAAGAAGGCAATTAATGTGCAGAATGAGGACCACAATGGTGCACCAGGAGCCTACTGAGGCAGAATGTTGGGTTTGCATGCTCAGGAAACAACAGGAGCTGGCAAAGGGAGTGCTGAGACGAACAACCCTTGCAGCTTATAGACAGGGGAACACTAAAAATCACAGTATCTTAGAGGAGGAGGCCCTTGCTTTCCATTAAGGGATGTAATAAAGATGTTCAAAGTGTTAATTTTACACATAGGCCTAACATAGTTCTAGTGTAAAAGGTAATGTGACCTGTGCTCCTTGGTCCTGGACTAGGGGTGGCAAGGGAATGAAGATAGGACAGACACATGTACAGAAATCCTGAGATTGGGTGGGCTGTGTACTATATTAGAGTGTATCTACTATGCAATAACAGAAGCTGTGTGTTTATTCTGTGCAGCATAGAGAGAGTGGTCAGCTAGTCTGTATGGGAGCAGCCTCAGGTTGCAGTTATTGGGGAGGAGGATGCTGCAGTTGCTAGGCCTGGCATGCACTGGTCAATCACTCGTTAATACCATGCACACTGTCGACATTCAGAGGAGGTCTTTGCCATCCCTCTGAGCCTTTCAGTGGGGAAGGCTTTGTTCTCTCTCTGGGGGTGGGGCATTGGGGTCCTCGTCAATGATACACATCAGGGCTTTGTCTGCTCTTTACACATTCACCTCTCATCTCTCCACAAAAGTGTATTTTAAAACCACTTAAGTGAAATTTTAAGATAAATCTCAAAACCGCCATTTGGCACCAACTTACATGTTTTTATTATTTTGTTGTTGCTGTTGCTGTGACAGGATACTTGAGAAAAGCAACTTCAGGAAGAACAGGTTTGCTGTAGCTGATGATTTGAGGGTGCAGTCCATCACGGAGGTAAGACATGGCAGCGAGAATTGTGCCCACAGTGCCAGCAGGAGTGTGAAGCAATGGTCAGCTGTGTNCAAGTTGGCAATAAGCGAGTGGGGAATGCTGGTGTCCACTGGACCTCCTTACTCTTTTTCTAGGCCTCCAGAACACCATAATTCATGCACATTAAATGAGTCCATGATATACACTGCCTGGGAACTATATCCCAATCAAACTATGATAAACAGGTACCTCCAAATGAGAAAAGACATGGAAAAACTAATGAAAATTTAAGATACCACAAATTGGTAAATTGAAACAAACACTGGAAAGTAGTCTAGTGTCCACAGCAAAATAAGAGTCCTATATCCTGAGTACTGTTGCTTTTCTCACCACCTGGTAAAGCAAATTAAAGGGGGAAAATTTTGTTTTGGCTCACAGTTTCAGATGGTGCAGCCATGATAGCCTGGCTCCTTGATGCTGGGCAGAACATTTGGGTGGGGGAAGGGCATTGCAGGGGAGTTCCATCTCATGATGGACAGAAGCAGGGAAAAGGAATCTGGAAGGGGCCAGGCCAAGACATAGTACCCAAGGATATTGTCCTGGTGACTAGTTCCTCCAGCTAGGTCCTACCTCCCTTTTAATCTTCTCCCAGTAATGTTATCACATCATGAATCAGCCAATCCATTCATTGGGCCAGCAACCTCAGGATCTCATCACTCCTCTTAACATTTCTACCCAGAAACCTGACTGTTATGTGTATGATCTCCTCAATTCATGCTTAGTAATATCACTCAATCCAGACTAAAGAGCTGTGCTGCAATGTAAACTCATGAATGAGCCCATCCTTGAGGAAGTCTTACTGTAAACCATGAGAAGTACTACAGTTGTGCTCTGGGACATGACTGAATTTATTCTACACAGAGTTGTATCTGACCATGGGTGGTAACAATGTGTAAGTGGGTCACATTTTAAGTAGCACCAGTCTAAAAGAATCAGTCTACATACAAAGGAATATCGCAGAGTTAAGATATGTTACAATGGGGCTGGGGTGGGAAAAACTGAACTCACCAATAGGTGAATGACTAAACAAGTGCAGATTGTAGGACTGATGGAACATGACATAGTCAGTAAAGGGAATGCGTAGTAGAATATTTTAAGGTGTGCTACTTTTGTTTATGTTGCATTTGTTTAGCTCTGTGAAGCTGTGTTACTGTGCCTGTCTAAAATACCTGATGGTCTAATAAAGAACTGAATGGCCAATAGCAAGGCAGGAGAAAGGAGAGGTAGGGCTGGCAGGCAGAGAGTATATATAGAAGGAGAAATCTGGGAGGAGGGATTTAAGATCTAGGAGCCAGAGGAGGAGGACTCCAGGGGCCAGCCACCCAACTACACAGCAAGCCACAGAGTAAGAGTAACATTTACAGAAGTAAGAGAACAGGAAAAGCCCAGAGGCAAAAAGTAGATGGGATAAGTTAAGGAAACCTGGCAAAAAAACTAAGCCAAGCTAAGGCCAGGCATTCATAATTAAGAATAAGCCTCCTTGTGGTATTTATTTGGGAGCTGGGTTGCGGGCCCTCCAATAAAAGAGTAAAAAGCAACCAACTATAAGAATGCTATGCATGCTTACGTAGAGATCTCAAAATACTCAGTTTTGAATATAAAAAGAAAGATACACAATAGCATATGGCTTACATTCTCAACAATGATCATATGAATTTTGTTTATATGCATGTATAAGTTTTTGTTATACTAGAAAATATACATGAAATTCCTGACAAAATCTACCTTTGGAGAGGGAAGGGATAAAATTTAGACTAGGGAAGGTAAGCAGAAGAAATTCCGGTTTTATACAGAATGACTTATTGAACTTCCTTTTCAAAAATATTTGAATCAAGTATATTGAAATATTAACAACTTCAACACTGAGTGTCAGATAGTTTCATGGGTATTTGACTTATCATTTGTACCTGATTATATGTTTACATTTCTCAGGAAAATAAACACAGTAAGGTGACTGTACTTTTAGTCAGTTATAGCTATATGTTACCTAGGTATCTGCTCCAGCAATACTGAGAAACAGGAAGTGTGAAACTCTGCCATCTGCTAGAGAAATCCTGATGGCTACAAGCAGTTTAGAAACATCAGATACTGGGGTTCCAATGACAATCCAGGAAGATAGTGATGGCATACACACAACTTTCTAAAACAATAAATCCCGGAAATGAAACTCAAATTTCATCACAAAGGACCACGTAGAACTTCGAAAATCAATGGCATCTATCAAGACCATTTTATATACAACCTTCTCACGGATGGTTTTCCTCCCTCAATGTTAGAACAAGGCACTTTTTAGCTGAATAACGTTTGTTAAATGTACAGTCTCTCCCAATGAATAATTATGTGAGTTCTAGGCTGTTCTATAGGATGAGTGTGTCGTCAGTCAAAAGAGAAACAAAAATTTGAAGAGCCTTGTCTTAGCAGGTCCACCCTTGCTGGAAATGAACTGTCACTCTAACTTATACTTTGTGCAGACTAAACTTGTTACAAAGCTCTTGCTTGCCCGGGAGGGTGTTTCATTGCTGAGTTTTGGCTCCAGAGACAAGCTAAGGACAAACAATGGAGGGAACTTCCAAAAGTAGACCCTTGCTGTGCACAATGCCCCAACTAATAAGCAATCATTTGATCATGGAGTCCCATTTTTTTCTCATTTAAAAAAATCATTATTGTACTTATGCTTAAATTGCAGTTGTTTGTTTAGTGGACACAAATTGACAAATATTGATCTAGATACAAGAACTTGAAAGGTTTTTGCTTTATTCATTAAATCTAGCTCACCCAACATCTATGTTGTCCTTCCTAAGTGCCCGGTATTTTTTAAGGTACTGAAAATTTAGTGTGGAGCCTAGAGTTTTTATATTTCAGCTGCTAGTCAAACACTAAGGAAAGCATGTATGTAAACATTTATTGTTCAATGAAGTGGTAAAATGTAACCTATTATGAGCAATTTTAAGCCTCACAAGGCAGGACAAATTCTCTCTCTTCTCCTTCTCTCCTCCCCATTCTCTGTCTCTGTATAGGGATATATATTGAGATAGGGTATCAAATACCTCAGGCTAGCCTTAAATTCATTTTGTGGCTGAAGCTAGCTTTGAACTAATAGTCAACCTCTCTGGTACTAGGGTTACAGGAATGTACCTCCACATCTGAACTGGCTTTTTCTTTTTGCACAACTTCCCTAGAACTCAGCCCAGTACAACGTGCTGAATAAACTGAATACAAACTTAGTTTATCTTGTTTCCTTTGGATCACTAAAACAAAATATATCAATCTGGTGGCTTATAAAAAATAGCCAATTGTCCATTTAATTTCTACAGGTGGTACCAGTAGATTTGGTGAGGGCTCTGCATTCCTAAGATGGCACCTTCCCACCATGCTTTCATGGTCAGGTTGATAAAGCACATTTCCAGCCTTCTGGAAGGGCACTAATAACTTGTTTGAGGGCATCCCTCATAATCCAATCCTCTCAAAGTTCCTACTCCTCAGAGGTCTGTTTCTGAATCTACTGCACAGGCTGTGTGTTTCAATACAGAGACCTTGCTATTTGTTAATGAGTGAGTACTGAGAGGTGGGAGTGATTGTGATAGTAGATATCATTTCTCTAGGGTCAGATGTTACCAGGGGCCTAGTTAAGGGGATGCTTCAAGTAAAGGGTACATGTAAACTTTAATCATTTTAAAATGTTTTTTATAATTTTCTGTCAATTCTGCCAGCTCTCTTGAAGGCTTTTTTCTTACATAACATTTATAATGTATGTTCTAATTGGGATTTCAGTGTGTGAACAGAGCAGACTCTTGAGAAGCATGACTGTTGTCTAGCTCTCTCTGTCTTCCTCTGTTGGCTAGCCTTCTAGTTTTGTCATTTTCTCCCCAAATTTGCAGTCTATTTTGGTAAATTTGCCAATTTTTGAAGATTTAATCTCCATAAGATCTCAAAAGAGTATTTGAATTAGTTTTCAAAGAAATATGTTTTCCACCACATACATTGTTTTCTTTTTACTTTGTAGAAGATTTAATCGATTTGTAGAATTCCAGTAACACAAGTCAAAGACACAGTGATTTGATGGAAAAGCAGCCTCGAAGAAGTCCTTGTTGGTGAGCTGAAGCATTTGAACAAAGGCAGGAGATGTTGGGTTACTAGGTCTGGCAATACCAAGGTAAAAAGAGGGACCACCTATGTCAGAAGATTTGGTGAAGGCTTTAATTTTTTATTATTATGCATATGTGTTTTTTACCTGCATCTGTGCTTGTGCACCGTGTGTATGCCTAGTGCCCATGGAGATAAGAAGAGGGCTCAGATCCTCTGGAACTGGAGTTAAAGATGGTTGTGCGCCACCATGTGGGTGCTGGGAACAGAACCCAGGTCCTCTGCATGAGCAGCAAGTGCTTTTAACTGTTGGGCCCTGGGCCCCCAATCCGGTTTGCACTGTTGACCGGCTTACCTCGCACAGGATGTTTTTGTTTGTTGACTCCTTCGTCTTGAGCTAGCTAACAGCAAGTTCCTCTTTCCGTGTACCTGAGCTGGTTGAGTAAACAAGCTGAGGCCTGAGAACCTGAACTTTTGACCACTGGGGATTGTCTGTCATGCTATGAGCCTGTGCTGCTGCCCTATATATATCCAGCCCTCTCCCTCAATAAAAGGCATTCTCTTGAGACAGATGACCCACTGTCTTGTCTCTGTTTAATCCTCAGCCCCTTGCTCGAAGCTTGGTGGATAACTTGTAGTACGGGCACCACATTTAACTGCCTAGCCACATCTCCAATCACTTGAACAAGTAATTTTTTCTGAAAGAGATATAGCAAGGCATCTTTGTTAGGGTTTCTATTGCTGTGAAGAGACACCATACACAGCTCTAAGCTTTTCTTTAATTCCTTTTCACAAGTTGGAAACTTAGCTGGGTGGGATCTTGCCCTGAGATCACCACTCCCTTTATTCCATTTCTTAATCTGTTTATCTTCTTGAACACAGGACTTAGCTCCATTCCACTTCCTGGTGCTTTTTTTCTCCTCAAATTGTACATTTTGTATTTTTCTTTACTCACCTTGCTCCTTTTCATTATATATCTTCATTAGACTTAACACTAATTAATAACCACACAACAGAGTCTAGGCTGTTTGAGATTTCCTCTGCCAATGGAATTAATTCAGATCTCTTCACTTTAGCCTCAGGCAGACTCTTCGAACAAGGGCAAAAAGCAGCCACATTCTTTATCAAAATATCACAAGAAAGATCTCTAGGCCACACATTAATATTCTTCACCTCTGAAACCTCTTGAGCCAGGCCCCCACAGTTCAGATCTTCTATGATCCTACTAGTATAGCCCATTAAGCAGTGCTTGAAGCATTCTGCTTCTTTTATAACCTAAAGTACCAATATCCAAGTTTATCCAAAGAAAAACATGATCAAGCCTATTACAGAAATACCCCAGTCCCTGGAACCAACTTCTGTCTTAGTTCTGTCTATTGCTGTGAAGAGACTCCATGACCACAACAACTCTTATAAAGGAAAAACATTTAATTGGGGTGGCTTATGTTTTCAGAGGTTTAGTCCATTATCTTCATGGTGCAACATGGTAG